>CM077239.1:28263340-28353340 GCA_039654775.1 Spinibarbus caldwelli
ATGTCTCATGCTTTTCATTGCAAGCACTTATCCTGTATGAATATCCCCTTAGGACTAGCACCATTTTCAACGCTATATTTATTTTTTGTTCTCTTAACTGTTATCACTCGCATACTGTCAGCTTGTCTAATTGTAACATTTGCTAATATTTTTATTCAAAACAGCAATTCCTTGATTAAAAGCAAAAAAAAAAAAAAAAAAAAAAATCATGGCAAAACATGACTGAATAATCAATAAAATCAGGAAATTGCCCAGCCCTACAACCAATAAAGAATTAAAAATGCAAAAATTCAAAAATAAATAAATAAATGGTTACACTTTATTTTAAAGTGTCACTGTTTCAGTGTAATTATACATTTAAGAAATGAGTAATACTAATTAACTACATGTACTTACTATATGGTTAGGGTTAGGATTAGGGTTTGTCTTAGGGTTACTTGCATGTTATTATGCATAATTAATTGTTATTATAAGTACATGTAACGTGTAACAAGGACACCTTAAAATAAAATGAGTCCAAATAAATAAATAATTAAAAATCCCACAAACAATTCGATAATTTGATCATTCTTATTTGATTATCTTTCTTTTTGATGAGTATTTGAACTTTTTCTTTTTCTCATTTTGAATCTCATTTTGTAAGCCTGAGGAAAGTCAACTGACCGAACTGTTACTAAGCTAATAAGATGTTGTTGCAAGTTTGAGTAGTGTGCTGGATTTATACATTTTTTCAAGTTTATATCAGGCCTTTTATGCGACGGACATACAGTACGACTGAGGTGTGTGAGACACTATATCTTTTATACATGCACTATAAACTGCTGTGCTGTAAGACTCCAATGCCCACCTCACTCTTTGGTGTGCTTCAATTGTCAATCATTCTGCTTTTAAATCAGTGTGTCACTATTGCACTGCCATCATGTCATTCTCCAAGCCAAAAATAAACAATGAAAACTCTCAGTTCCGGCTAGAATGGAATGACAGGTATTGTTATGCCACAAACATGTAGCTGTAGTAAAATCATAAAGTGAAGAGGCACAAAAAGCTCTTGAATCAAATGGTCAGCACTAAAATGCATGTGTAAACAGGGTCCAAAATATTTTGTGATTGGATTGGATTTGGCAGTCACAGTAAGCACAAATGAGCACTGCAATTGGCCTTTATAATGTAAATGTCCTGGATGAAATCAAACAATCATCTACGATCATTTACGTGCTTTAATGTAGACATTTTGGAAAAGAGCACATAACCCTAACTCTGTCCCTAACACTTACACAGTAATGATGATGAGTGAATGATACTGCAACAGAAATAACCAAGAGATAACAGAACAATGAGTGGAAGTCATCTGCTTTTAGCTACATTAGTGTTTCTCCATCACAGTTTCCTCTGTCAGCACTGCTGAATCAGTGTAGTCACAGGAACCCTGGAACGCCAGTCGGAAAACAGGTTCATGCCCGCTGTCTTCTTAATTACAAAACCCTCATTCAAAGACTTGCCAAAGTTAGTCTGTAATCACCTAAAAATGAGCACAAGCTCTCCCAAATTTGTGATCAGCCACAAGGTTTTGGATTAATCAAAAATATGTTTTAATTCACTATAAATATAAATGAGTTGAAAATTGACAAGACATTTATACATTACATTACATTTACATTATATTTAGTCATTTAGCAGACGCTTTTATCCAAAGAGACTTACAAATGAGGAATCAAAACCAACAAGAGAGCAACAACATGCAAGCGCTATAACAAGTCTCGGTTAGCCTAACGCAGTACATGTAGCAAGGTTTCTTTTTAAAGAAACAAGTAGAATAGAAAAAAGAAAGCTATAATATTGTTATATTATATGAAAGTGAAGTGACGTGTAGCCAAGAATGGTGACCCATACTCGGAATTTGTGCTCTGCATTTAACCCATCCAAGTGCACACACACAGTAGTGAACACACACCCGGAGCAGTGGGCAGCCATTTTTGCTGCGGTGCCCAGGAAGCAGTTGGGGGTTCAGTGCCTTGCTCAAGGGTCTCACCTCAGTCGTGGTACTACACTGAAAAAAATGACAATGGGGGATTGTTGCATTTGCAAAAATGAATTTAGTATTTCCAACATGATTAATTTATGTTTCTCATCTAAACATATTTTAGTCTTGTGTCATTCAATAAATGTTGAAGGATGTTCAACTTTTTAGAATTAATCATGTTGAAATGCAATAATTTAGTTATGTTTTCTCTGGAAACTCCGCCCCCTTGGATCGTACAAGGAAAACTAATTAACTGCTCTGCAGTCCGCCATTTTCTCTCTCGCTTTGGAAACTTTGAAACTTTGAACTGAAATGCCATTTGAGAAACAGTTATTAACGTTAGGCCCTTTGAAGGCGTTTCTTTTTTTTTTTTTTTTTTTCACTGAGGTAAAGTTTATGTACTAATTTTATCGAGCAACCCGACGGAGATGCAAAGTTAGTGCTAATGTTTAACGTTAAGGTGGTTAACCATGACGTGTATATTAACGGGCTTTTTTATTTATTTATTTATTTTTTTTTTTTATTGTGTACAATCATTCAAGCAGTATACACATTTTTTTCTGTGTATGGGGAGTAATACCGTTAGTTATGCCTCAGGGAGTGATTTGTGGCGCCAACTAATTTGAGGTGGGGGAGGGTATGTTACAGATCGTTTAAATCTTATAAAATGCTTGCCAACACTCAAATTTTAGTAACGTATTTTAAATCCGTACCAAAATCCTACACGCTTTGTCTTAAAGATGTGGTGTCTTATGCTGAATGGCGTTAAGCTTCAGGTCGGCCAAAGTGCTTGTCTCAGGCAAATGGAGCCTCTAGCTGCGTAACGCGATGATTGGCCTTTTTATTTCGAAGGCGGACTTATGACATTTTACGTGTTGCTTTTTTCTTCCATTCATTGTGTTAGTGCACTGTCTTGATTTACAGTCATTTTTACTGTTGAAAGACCTGATAACTGGCTTATTTTTAATGTCTTTTAATGTATTACCTCCACTCAATGAAAAGTTATATTTGTAAACGTTAATGCACATCGAACTAACAAACAATAAATGACTTTTTTAGCTTAAATACTGTAACAAAGGTGTTTTTTTTTGTTTTGTTTTTTTTCTCATGTTAGCTGATCCTTATTCTAATACTGTCCACTAATGAAAACATTCTTAAGTGTTACTAAAAAGGTTTTATCAGTTTAATTTGAAAATTAAGAAGGAAATATGCTGAATTCTAGAGAGCCTTAAAGGAAAACGCCACCGTTTTTCCATATTCAAATATATTTTCCCCTCAACTTAGATATATGTACCTCTCCCGTCTCAGTGCGTGCACTTAATCGCTCTAGCGCGTGCGGTGCCACTATGCTAGCGTTTAGCTTAGCACCATTCATTCCTTAGGATCCAAACAGAGATGAATTTAGAAGCTACCAAACACTTCCATGTTTTCCCTATTTAAAGACGGTTACACGAGTAGTTACACGAGTAAGTATGGTGACACAAAATAAAACGGGGCGATTTTCTAAGCGGATAAAAAAGGAAGAGTACCTCGCAGTACTTCAACCTCAGCGCAGTAATATTGGTTCTATTGATGGAAGTTAGAGGGAGAGGGGGAGTTTTCAGGAGTGATGATATTACTGCACGAGGTCGAAGTGAAGTGCTCTTCCGCCATACATTATAGTTATAATTTTTATCCGCTTAGAAAATCGCCCCGTTTTATTTTGTGTCACCATACTTACTCGTGCAACTACTCATGTAAATGTCTTTAAATAGGGAAAACACGGAAGTGTTTGGTAGCTTCTAAATTCATCTCTGTTTGGATCCTAAGGAATGAATGGTGCTAAGCTAAACGCTAGCATAGTGGTGCTGCGCGCTAGAGCGATTAAGTGCACGCACTGAGACGGGAGAGGTACGTATCAACTCGTCTAAATTGAGGGGAAAACATATTGGAATATGGAAAAACAGTGGCGTTTTCCTTTAATTACCTCTGAGAAAATGTTATTGCTTTAAAACTAATGCATTGTTTTTAATATTTTACAGATATCTGATACTCATCTATTCATGTGCAATTTGATTGGCAAAGGCTCTATAGTAGTGGTGAGTATTTCTTTCAGTATACTGCAGTTATATTTGATCATTATTTTTGTAATTATACAAAAATACATTTTGTCTTTAAAATATTCCTCTCTATAAATTAATTATTTTTTTTTTTCCTGTCTCCCTCTCTAGTGAATGTAGCAGTGTAAAGGGTGCTCAGTAGCAGTTTCCAGTGGATTGACACTACTAAACCATAAGTCAAGCATCCTCATTTTGTTTTTCTTAATTCGTTCATTGAATTTAAGCTTTTTTTAACTTCTCACAGAGAAAGCTTATTTTTTGTACCCCATAAAAATTTGGACTACTTGTTACACATTACTGTTCATCTTTTTTCACTACACCTGTTTGATGGTGAATTGTTGCATTTTACTGTATCTGATCTGGTCTATTGACAGGAAATGTCATAGTTCATAATCATCCATTCATCCTATACGCTGAAAAATTAATTGTACTGTTAAAATTATACAGTGATTTGACTTGTCTTACTGCTTTTAAAACTGAAAACAAAATCGCCAAGGGAAGCTTTGGACTACTTAATGCTCGTCATTACTGTTCACCTTTTCCACTACACCTGTTTGATGGTGTCTCATTTTGTACTCAATGACAGTGGATATGTTGTTATTGTTCATGAAATTTATGCTATTTTTAACTTCATACAGAGAAGGCTGTATTTCTGTATCCAATACTCTGTGAAAAAATAATTGCAATGTTAAAAATACAGTGATTTAATTCAAGAAATGTTTTCCTTGTCTTATTACTTTTTAAAGTACAGTAGTAATGTTGTTAATGTTGTAGCTAAGACAAGTACAGTAGATGTTCAAAATGCATTTAAGGAAAGCCAGCCTATAGTATTATAAACATTTAGAACCAGGTGAGTTTTTTTGAAACCATTGCATATATGAATGGAAAAACATAAAAATCATGTTTGTATAACAAATTATGTAGCTTTAACATGTATGGATCATGTTCATTTAACAAACCTAAATTATGTAACTTGAACATATATAAATCATGTTCCTTTAACAAATATAAATTATGTAACTTGAACATATATAAATCATGTTCATTTAACATATATAAATCATGTTGAGTAAACATAACTTTATTATGTGCAACCGATGTACATATTTTGTTTATGTTAATCCAACAAGTTTTTTTTTTCAGTGTATATAATATAGTATTGAGGGTGGAGAGAGCGCTGGACATTCACTCACCTCACCCCTCCCCACCTGCCGGTACCGAGACTCAAACCTGTGACCTTTGGGTCACAAGTCCGACTCTCTAACCATTAGGCCACGACTGCCACAAATCACCCCTATATTATGTTATGTTATACTATAATAATGTTATATTATATTATTATATTATATTATGTTATATCCTTTTATAATGTTAAAAGGATGGCTATCTCAAATTAAATCTTTTCTTTTGACTTTTCTATTCATTTTCATCTAAGAATCCTGATGAAAACCAAAGAATCCTGAAAAAAAGTATCACTGCCGGTTTCCATGAAAATATAAAGCAGCAAAAACTGTTTTCAGCATTAATAATAATAATAAATGTTTATTGAGCAGCAAATCAGCATATTAGAATGATTTCTGAAGGATCACGTGACACTGAAGACTGGAGTAATTATGCTGAAAATTCAGCTTTGCATCACAGCAATAAATTGCATGTTAAAATATATTGAAAAAGAAAACACCTATTTCAAATTGTAATAATATTCCACCATTTTATTATTTTACTGTAGATCAAATAAATGCAGGCTTGGTGAGCATAAGAGACTTCTTTCAAAAACATTAAAAAATCTTACTGACCCAAAACTTTGAACACTAGACTACTCAGTTTAGGGCTTTCCCACAGACTTTAACCTTGCATTATGAGAACGATTTTACACCTACGCCCATCCTGCAGAGAAAAAAACAACTCTTATATCTGAAATATTAACAGCATCCACAGAGTCCCTCAGCTGGAAGGTGCACACTTAAATAAGTTCCCCATGTCTTAAAATAGCACCAGAAGCTCTTATCAGAGAAAGGCAGACTGTGAAAGGTCTGGATGCATCTCAGCAGCACGAGAAACTCTACGAGACTAGACATAGCGCACACAAGCCCAGATAAGAGACCTTACTGAACCCAGACTCAGATGTTATAGAATAGCACACAAAGATGAGGAAAGCAAGTGAGATACGAGAATGAATACCTTAACTACTGTGCCTATATTGGCTTTAAACTAAACCAAGCATAAATTCGGTATTGTTCCAAAAGATATGCTTGTCTTACTTTTACCTTTGTTACAATAAATGGGGACTGAAACTATCAAGCTTTAAAATGGATACGAAAGCACCATCAAAGTGTCTCATATGCTTCATTTCAAGTCTTCTTAAGTCATGCAATAGCTTTGGCAACACATAATAAATGTTGCAGAATCTGAGTATAAATGGCTACTTTTTGCATGCTGCATGAGCAAATGATCTGAAATACCAGCTGCTAAACATCAAGTCTCAGTTACTGACAAACACAATCTTAGAGACTTCAAAAACACCTAAATTTGTTCCCACCTTTCTTCTGGACGGATAATGAATGTGGTCTTATTTGGCATCACGGCAGATTCTGAGTTTTTTTAAGCACGTCTGACACTTCACGGAGGAAAATATCAGTATACATAGCAACTTGTTTAACTATTAACCTGCTGTCTATGTTCAACATTAAGCTACACAAATTCACCACATACTTTGTGTTTTGAAAAGTTAAAGAATAGACATCTTGACACATTACACTTTTGATGTAGACAGGTGAACTGTTTGGGAATTGCTTAATTGCTGTGGCTAAAACTCTAGAGAGGATTCGCAGATGGTTTCAGCATAGGTGCTATAAAATCTGTTGTTGACGGAGCAATGCAGTGTTGTCTTAAAGAGATAGTTCATCCAAAAATTAAAATTCTGTCATTGACCATTGTCTTCCATAGTATTAGAAAAAATGCTATGGAAGACAATGGCTACCAGCAACTGCTACCAACATTCTTCAAAATATCTTATTTTGTGTTTAGCAGAAGAAAGAAACTCATACAGATTTGGAACAACTTAAGGATGAGTAAATAATGACAGAATTTTCATTTTTTTTTAAGTGTAATTCATGCTGCGTCAAACTGCAAAATCTATGTATGTGGACCTGTAGCTTCACTGTAGTGAGAAAAATGAAACATGCACTAATATATAAAATAAAAAAATGATAAAATGAACACACAAAAAAATTAAACACTGAGGCTGATATAAAGAAATATGAGTAATATGTATTTGCTAAAAACAACAACAACACACCATATGGAAAAAGGAGCAACTGACATAAACAGGACAAACCTGTTATTTAGACTGTTTTTATGTAACACTTTGTTGGAAGAGTGTGATTTTCTCACATCATTTCAAGAGCAAAATGTCTGTGTGTTGCTATACCATAATTCAATTATTTATATTACTTTTGTGCATTTGGCAGACACTTTTGTCTGAAGCAACACAGTGCATTTATGAAACACATTTCAGCACTTCACGGATATCCTGGGACCAGCGTTTGTGCTACAGGAACCCTCAATTCAAAAGAATTAACTCAGCCCATCAAATCAGTCTTAAACCTCTTATGATTAATAACTTGCATTTTGCTTCATCAATAATTGACAGAAGAGATTAAAAATGAGCAAGTATTATATAACTGTACAGCTGTGCATCTGCCATTCAGTGCCTTTCAAATCACATGTCTATGTCCCATCTCTAAAAATGGAATAAAACATTGATAATACTTGATATTATCATCAAAAGTGATATTATATGTCTTGATGATCATATTAAAGTACTACCATATCAAAGACTTGATTCTGGTAAAAAACTACTTTAAAACTACTTTATCACTCTCTGTTCTAATTATATTTTATCTATCTGTCTTCTTTTTAGTTATTAAAAAAACACACACACACACACACACCCTTGACCCTCTATCAATTGCATATTTATTCTCTAACTGCTACTTTTTCTTTAAAAACTAACACTAGCTTTCTTTTTTCTAATCTATCTACTTTTTTCTTTAAAAAAAACAACAAAAAAACACTTGCTATGTGTACTGCATTAGACTAACCGAGACTTGTCATATCGCTTGCATGTTGTTGCTCTTTTGTTGGTTTTGATTGCTTCTATTGTCCTCTTTTGTAAGTCGCTTTGGATAAAAGCGTCTGCTAAATAAATAAATGTAAATGTAAATGTAAATATAAAACTCAAGGCTGATTCATCAAATCATCTAACAGATGTATTAACAATGGGTGCTAACAAAAGCTGATTGTTTCAATTCTCTACTTAATATACTGTAACGTTTCAATGGTTTAATGGGCAAAACTAGCTGCCAGGAAGTTGGAGTTGGCCTCTATACATTCCTGTAAATCTACACTGCTGAAAAATAACAGACCACTTAACTGTAAAAAGCATAACATTTGGCGTAACATTCATGATGGCAGCACAAATGGTGCAAGGCGAGAGCATTTTGGTTGGGTTTATTATTGTGGATGATATGTGCATCTCTAACAGTGAAAAAAAAAATAACAAAATGAACAAAATCATGAAACTGAAATAAGAATAATGGGTTGGTGTTGATGTAGTTTTCTTCTGGCTTCACAGTCTAAAGGTCAGTGAGCACAATGCTGAGTCTCGTGTTTCCAGTGTTCAACCATATTAACATGATCTGATCTTACATCATCTGGTTAATATGAAACCGTGAGGCTTTGTCTGGTGGTCTTGAGTTGAACTTTGCACATATCTGGTATAATTAACAAACACAAAACATCAACAAATGTACATAACCCAATAACAGCAAAATAAAATAAAATAAAATAAAATAAAATAAAATAAAATAAAATAAAATAAAATGCATAGGTCAGTGTGGCATTGCTGAAATTGTGATACTGATTCAAAATAACAAAGACTAAAAGAAATATTGTATAATAACTGAAGGCACTGTAAATTAATCTCTATATGTAGAGTTGCACATCTGTGATTTTGTGACTGCACATCAGTTGAATTCTACATTTAATGCACCAAGTTTCACCGTATCTACACTGTACGCATGATACATCAAAATGAAATTGCACCCATTATAATCAACAAAGCTGTCTGCACTGAAATCACCCAAATGCAACACCAGTGCTAGGGTGTAGCACCAAATGTTGGGCCCCGGTCACACAACCAAGGGGGTGGGCCCCTCACAGCACAGCACCTCATCAATCATATTAATAATAATAATAATCAGTATATCATTATGGGCCCTCTCCTCGCCAAGGCCCCCTGTTACTCAGTTCCACTATTACCCCCTGTCAAACGCCCCTGGCTATTAGACCTTCTCTACACCACACTTTCTCTGACTCCCTTCTTTCACATTTTCTCCTATATTTTAAGAAAACCTGGCCTGAAATCATATGAGCTTTAAAGGGACATCTTCACACAGGCAACACCGACTTTGTAATTCAATTTATTGTCCTCTCATTGTTTTAAATGAGCCACAAAATTCAATTCGTACTACAAAATTACATTACAGGCTCTCCTGTAAAGAAACATTTATTACTTTCCATTTAGTAGTATTGTTTTGTTCAAAGCAAACTACAGCACAGTGTACTGGAAACCCCGGATATAAGTGCATTGCTCAAGGACTTGCTTTCTGCCTAGAAATGAACCTACAATACAGCATCTAACTGTGGCACACAGCTTGCATATGAAACCTGATACGAAATGATGCAAATCATAAGAGGCAAACAAATATTGTTTTTAATATTCCAGCCGAATCAGTTTTTGTGGCTTCTCAAACTCCCAGTGCACATTACTGCCAAAATATCAAGAGAAGCAGAGACTCTGCTACTGTAACTCCACTGTCTCTCTTTCCCAGCTGATGTTATTTGAGTAACACTATCAGTGCCAAGTATATAAGAATGTTAAAGATGGCTTCCCTGTAGCTAGTACTCTATCCAGCCTGAATGCTTCTCACGAGCCCACAAAATTAATCTCACTGACTTTGCTTTCTCGTTTGGGCAGGCATAGCAGGTTATTTGGTTTATTATCTCATTTTTTATTAAGTAGCCATGTAATAAGAGGGATAATCTACTATGGGCTGCTCATTATCATTAATAAACCACAACAAAGTGACCTAGAACCACGACTGGCCAAAACAGTGTGCTCTCTGCAGCAAGTTCACAAGACAATTCATTCCTAAACCACAAAATAAAATGACTAAATACATGATACAAACAGGTAATTTAAAATAAACACATAAAAAAAGAACATAATTAAAATCTTAAATAAAAAAATCTAAATAAATTAGGGGTCCACGATAAATATCGGGCGATAATTAATGCGCATCTTGTCAGTAAAGCCGGTTCTCTAATCAGCGGTAAATTCCAACACGTGCGTGATTTCACATTGAGCAGCATTTACTACACAGAGCCGTTGTTCACTGATAAGCTGCGCAAAACCACGCTGATAATGAACATGGATTTGCGCAGCAAATGTCAATCATGTCATGTACACTACAACCCACCGCGGTCTGCGATCCCATCCGCGCGTCTATTCTTCTAAATGAAGACCCACCTCAGTGGTGGTGCGGGATTTCCAGGCTCTTTTTGAAACTGTCTGCTTGCTTGTAGTTATCTCTGCGTGCCTGCGACTTCAGTTCCTGCCGAGCGCACTTTTTCAAGTGCAGAATCGCCTCTAGTCCCGTCTTTCGCCAGACCACATTAACATGTTAAATTCACTGAACAAATGCGCATGGTCTGAGTAAGTAAAACGAGCATTGTTTTGTTTTTAGACAATATAGCCTACATGAAGTACATTTTAAAAAGCCGTTTTAATACTATTCCTTGATAAACTTTCCTATTGTTTTTGACTTGTGTTTTAATATGTTGGCTAACGTTATATGAAGATGAAGAATTGTCAAGTCTATTGATTGATTTTCCATTTCTTCATTGCTCCAGCCGATCTGAATAAATAAGCTATGCACTGGTTTATGTTGAGTATATGCGCTTCTCTTTTTTTTCTTCTTTTCAACGACCGCCTAAAATTAAATGATGATAACGCGAGGCAAGCATACGGCATAATCGTGACCTATTTTTATCAGAATTCATTGAGGGATTTGACAGTGTGATTCAAAGATTAAGTTTTTCAAGTGTGGGCTGTTATATAGACACACGCACAGTTTTTTGTTTTTTTTTCTTTTGCCATTTTCGGGGGGTTTCAAGCTTTTAGACTAGTCGACTAGTCGGATACAAAACTTACGTTTAAACGACAGTCAAATTAGTCGTAGCACACATCCCTAGTTAAAATAGTACTGTCAGGATTTACTAAAGACGCGCAGTGAAGATTTAGCGCTGAAAAGGCGTGGACACATTTATTTTTGCGCCTAATCTTATTGAATATGCATTTGTAGGAGTTTCCCTTTCAGATGCAACATTTATGGGAGGAGAGCATTAAAATGTATCACGCAACGCAATTTACTAACGTTTGCGCTCGTCAAATTACTGGTATTTGCGCAATTATTTAAGGCCCAAAAAAACTTAATGTCAGTCAATTTTGTGCAAACTGTTCTAACATAGGAGGACTTGTTGCTAGAAATCATCTATTGTGACGTGCTGAACTGCATGTCTGAAACACCAACCTGCTCTCACTGCCTTGTTCCTTCCTCTCTCGCACCTTCAGCCACTTGCGAAGCAAGAAGCGTTTGCGCCGGGGCGAGGCGCTTGGGGTGGAGCTGTTTGACCAGGCCGCGTCCTCGTCGCTGGATGGCGTGATTTCGATGGAGGGCAGCTGAAGGTACTCTTTGGAAGCCGAGCGTGATCCAGGGTGCAGCAGTAGGCCGTTCTCAAGCCGCTCACTGGGTAGCTTTTTCATTCGTCTCATCTTAAACCGCCGGCGCCGCAGGGTGGGGGTGGACGAGCTGGACCAGACGAGGCTGTCTTGACCGACTCCATTCCCGTCGCCCTCCTCCTCTCCATGGCTGGGATCGTCCCGTGGGACATGCACCTGGAGGGACGGCGGTCGAAGGGTGTCTGTCATGCTCCGAGCTCACCACCCCTGCCTCTGTGATCACCGTTAAGATGTTAAACTGAGACGTTACGGTTACTTCCCCACAAGCAGGGAAGGTGAGAGGCTAACCGGGGAACTGTCCGGGGTTAAAGATTCAAGAGGAAACCGAGGTGTTAAGTTGATCTTGATTCCTCCAAGAGTTGTCTGAATGCCAGAGCACTTCGATCAAAAGTCGATCATCCACTCCTGCGCTGAATAACTGTCTCCTGATGATCGATTGAGCTCTTTCTTCCTGATTTATCTGCACAATTACCCAACAAAGAGCACTGTTTGAGTGGACGAACTGGTGGAGGTGAGTGAAAATGACAGGAGCTTGTGTGGCCTACAGCCGTATTAGATGACAAAAGAAGGCTCTTTTCTCCTCCCAGCAGATGAAACATGCATAAGGGGCGGCTATCGGTGTAACAGTACTCCAAGACTCCCCGTAGGTCCGAGACGCTCTCACGCACACAAACACAAGCACAAACACTCAGACTATGGAAATGGCCTGTGTATTTTTTGTAAAAGATGCCTTCTGAGTACAGTCTTGTTATCCAACAACAAGGAATTGTGGGTCGGTCAAGTTCCTGAGGTTGCTGTTCCCACAATGCTGCCCTCAGCCTACAGATTAGAGTAAGGTGATAGGATGCCAGGTAACTAGGACACCGGTGACTGAAGTTGTAAAGTTGTTTAACACAAAGGTATTTTTAAAAATGCATGCGAAGCCACAAACAGCCACAAGGACACATATATATGCAAGACAAAGCAAGATGCACCACCGAACAGACAGATGAATCAGCAACAATAAAATGAAGCATGGTAATTGTGAGAGTGTGCACACACATACATACAGTACTCATCTGAATGCACACTGAAATTACACACTGAACTGGGATCTCTGAGTGAACTATTGAATGAACTGAAAAACTAAAAAAATAAAATAATAAAAAAAAAAAAAAAATTCCGATTTAATTTATTCTTTATATCTTTTTTTTTTTTTTTTTGCAAAGCATGCTACAGAACTGTTTACAAAAACTTTTTAAGGTTTTGCCAAATCTATATGATCTTTCTCAAACAGAACATAAAAGACAAATTCAGCAAAATATTCATGATACTTTTTTATACAGTGAAAATAAACAACAATGGGGACTTACTAATAAAAAGCATCATAAAAACTATAACAGTAGCCCATATGACTATATCCTTGTGAAAAAGAAGTGTTTAATTGTATTGAATGTGCATTTGTAGTGTAAATCAAATTTATGCTTGTACAAATCTTTTTTTTTTTTTTTTAATTTATACTTAAAATAAAGGTATATTTTTAAAAGAATGTACTTAATATTAATAATAATATTAATGACATAAAAGGCCACTTAAATGCACTTAAAGAGAGATACTTTATGGCTGCTTTACACACTTAAGTACACTTTTAAAAAGTGCACTTGTAATAATGTCAAATTAAAAGTTTTACTTTAAAGTTGTTTTAATAAATAATCAAGCTTTAAAGAAGTACACTTATTGTGATGATTTGACTAATATACTAAAGCACATGCAAAGTACTTGATTATAATGTTAAATGTAGTGTGTCATTCCAAATGTGTAAAATATAAATACATACAAGTTTCAATGGAAATGGCAGTAAAGTATATTTTAGTTTACCATAAATGTTTGTCAGTACATTCAGCAGTACATTTTACCTATAATTCAAAGACAAAAGAAGCAAATATGAAATTACATACAAAGATATACTTAAGTTCTACTTAAGTGGGTCAAAAAGCACTCTAAAGTTCAACTAATTGCATTAAACAAATTAAAACTACAGTACTATTTGAATTTAACTGTAAATAACATGAAATTAAATGTCTGAAAACATTGCATTCAGTTCACACCTAAGTATATTATTTCCATATAATAACATATGGTGTGTTTAAGTCTTCTGGCACCATATGTCAGCTTTGTGTGAAACATTCTTGTCTACCTCAGCTCTCAATCTCATTCACATTTCATAAATCATTTATTATTTCAATGATGCTGAACGCAGTTGGTTCTTGCATGTCTCCAAATTTGAGAAAGAGATTTTACAGCTTTAGCTGTAAGGGGATTTCTTTTTTTGGCGGGTCATATTTCAGTGCATTTTAGTGTCTCTATTCACATTAATTTTATTAAAAAGAGCTGTGTGAATATTTTGCTAACTATCCATTTTTGTCCTGCACAGAAGAAAGAGTGCCATATGGATTGAATTAACTTGAGGGTGAGTAAATGGTGACAGAGTATTCATTGTGCTTTGGAAAAGTACTGGGAATAACCTCAAACTGAAAAAAAAAACCCACTTAGATTTAAAGAATGCCACTGTGGTTTTACTATATTAGAGATGTTTATTCATCACAAACTATAAAATGATTTTATACTACAGGGGCAGTGTTTAGCTGAAGATGAGAGCGATAAAGGACCAGATAGTGCAACCACCAGCCTGACTAGAGTAAACAGCCCAATGAGAGTCATACAAAGAGGCCGTGGGCCAAACAGCCTGACCGCTGACCCAGTACTGAGAAACTCAAATACAATCCAGTTGACATCCAATATTTAAACAATCACTTCCACTAAACTGCTCTGGCCTACGGCACACAAAACCAAAGGCCATATTCCAATGAAAACAACCAACTCTGATTATTTCAACTGATTTAAAAAAAAAAAAAAAAAAAAAAAAAAAACAAATCAGTTGAAATAATCAGAGTTGGTTTTTTTAAAAGAAGCAACTAGATCAATAAGAAAAATGCAAATTAGAGGAGAAAATGTATAATGTTGAACAATACAGTTCCACATTTCTCCGCTGCAGAACAGCAGGAAGCCGCTGTCAGGTTGTGAGCGAACTGTTATGTTGACAGATAGTGACAGGATTGGGTTACTCTGAAATGAGAGGCTGTGTCATTGTGTCAAGACAGACACTCAAGGCTATCGCCGCTACATAACCTCGCTTCTCTTCCTCACTCTCATTAACAGAATGACATGTGTTATTCTCATTATTACAATATGTGTGAACTAGAGGTGAGGAGCTGGTCATTTTTATGATCTCTTTTCAAAGCCTATTCATTCATGTAATCCTGGCAGCAGTTTCCAATAGAGTTGGAGAAAGTTTGTGAATAAAGAAAGCGGGTCATAAAACTATCCAAAGGATATTAGGGTTATTATACTTAACTAAAACTAAAACCATGAAACTTTTTGGTTCCTTGAAATAAAGTAAAAGTTACACTGAAATAAAACAAAATATATAAAACAACTTTTAAAAATGCATTTATTGTTTATTTTATTCCAGCTATTTGCCAAAGCAACATTTTTAAAACCTAATAAAAACTATATAGACATACAGTATTTAAAATAATAATAATACTAACAACAGCAATAATGACAAAAATGCACAACAAAATTACCAACATTTAAAAATGAAAATGGAAAATCTAAAAATAAAGACATTCAAAATAAATAAATAAATCTATAATAGTATCCCAATGATACTAAAATAACACTGACTCAGTCCTTTTAGCATTATAGAACATACAACTGTCAAATATTTGCCGAAAGGACAGAATAAAATTTCCTCTTCCTTTTGCTTGAAAGATGCAAATATGATTGCTAAAAGCAAAATGAATATGAGTGCTGGTAAGTGTACAAAACAGACATGCAAATGCAATCAGAAACTATGTTTGTAACAGATTTCTCAAAATAACTCAGATCACTGACATCACAGACTTGATCTGTTTATTTTAAAAGACACATACTACTGAAAAATGTCAAATTCCCTTAAATAGCACATTATGATTTGTATTAAAATAGACAAAGACCAGGTGTGAAACACTTTTTTGTAACAAAACTTGTAGTTTGTCCTATGTTTTTATTATTATTTTTTTTTAATAAAACCTCAAAAAGGTTTTATTTACAAGCTAAATGCCAAAGACATCAAAACGGGGGTTTTATACATCTACTGTATGTACACTAAACCTTGACAATGTTAATTTTAAGCAGATATATACAGTATTCCACCTACTTCAGACTGAGTGCTGGACACTTATGGGGACGAGTCCTTTATGGACACATGAAACTAAAGATGTTTATAATGCTATAAAATATTTCAAATAAATGCTGTTCTTTTGAGCTTGCTATTCATGAAGAATCCTGGTGTAACAAAAAATGTATGTAAAATGTATCATGGTTTCCTCAAAAATATGAAGCAGCACAAGTGTTTTCAACATTGATAATAATCAGAAATGTTTCTTGAGCAGCAAATCAGCATATTAGAATGATTTCTGAAGGATCATGTGACACTGAAGACTGGAGTATTGATGCTTAAAATTCAGGTTTGCATCACAGTAATAAATTACATTTTAAAATATATTCAAATAGAAAACAGTTATTTTAAACTGAAATTATATTTCACAATATTACATTTATTTATGTATTTCTGATCAAATAAATGCAGGGTTGGGTAGCATAAGTGTGTAGCATTTGGACCAATCAGATACACAATTTTTCATTAGATTTAACAAATCAGTTAGTCATTAGATTAACAAATAATCACAGACCCCTCACCCAATACACATACTGGGTGCCAGTATGTCTGTGAATGACTCCAGGCCCCCGGTTACCATGACAACCAGGACACTTCAGCCAGACCAGATAAACTTTGTGACCTAATGGCATGTTGAGAGTTCTCCCTCTCACCATCTTTGAACCTTAGGAAAGACATTGTGCCATAAAAATGGACTCTTCTCTAATTAATTCATAGGAAAACATTTCTTTGAATGAACACATATCCTTCAGGTCATTGTGTATATTATTACTGTTCTTGTATATGTTATTGTGTATTGTATACTGTTTTATGCATGCTTATAATAGATCGCTAGTTAATATCACCTCACTTATACCATGTTTGGTCTCTATCAGTTCTTCTTCGGATGATCTAATTGAGAGTGTATATTATACGTTGATACCTATGCAACATATTAGTGTTCTAAGAATCTTTACTAGTTTGTATATCAACATCCGATCCAGTTACATATGCAAATTACCATGCTTTCAGACACAGAGTCGTAAACTTGCCCTCCAAAAGTTCAAGACACCATTGGCTCTTTGACACCCGAAAGGTGTGACCTCTATAGCAGATAAAGCTCTCACACCAGTGACCCGCCTGGCAGTCTTTGGTTCTTTTAGATGCTGAGAAGAGGATGTGAGATGCTGAGAAGAGGAAGAGAGCTCCAAGATGAGGCTGTGAGCTAGAACTCCTCTGGAAACCTTAAGTTTGAGCCAGGCTTCGGCCTTGACTTTCCATTCACCAAAGATTCTCGGATCTCAGCAGATGTCTCTCTTAGCTCTTTTTCACTTTCCACCTGGGAAGAAACTCCCAATCGCCACCAAGCCAGAATAACATCTTTTGGAGTTCACCACCCTTCAAACCCGGAAGAACTTGAAGAACTCCACCACCACCAAACCTTCAAACCATCAAGACTTTCATCCGAGACTGCATCCGGACACTCGTTCAACAACCAAGACAATGCAAGTATCGTACATTTAACTAAACAAAACAGAGGTTTAGTACAAGCTATAGACCCCGTTATAAACGGCACTGATGGTTTTACTCAGGTGGTTGACTGACTCTTTTCATAGCTTCATTCTCTGGTTTTCCTGATGGTTTCATCCATCAAGTCTCATTTGCCCTTTCCCATGTATGAGTGTTTGTTTGTTAGACTAGTTTGTGTTAGTGTTTAGTTAATAAAACTCTTGTGCACAAATTACATGAGTTTCTGATTCTGCCTTGCAAATTAATGTCCCTTTACGATTTTGATCCTTACTATATGCTCTAATACATTAATACTTAGGAAATAGCCTTTCTTAGAGTTGATATGAACTTATACGGAATGTTCGCTGGACGAACAGATTAGTTGATGGCAATTTAATTCTGCTACAGTTACTAGTGGCAGCTGATATAAATAATTGTAATTAATCATAATTCATTTGTAATTATTTATATACATTTCCCTTTTGAGCTGATTTGCTACAAGTGACTTGTTTCAAAAACAAAAAAAATTGCATTAAACTGACTTACACAGGACTTCTAAAATTTGTTCTAAATATGTATTAAATACATAGTTTGCACACTAGTTTGGATGTTTAAAAGTTAACAAATGAAGGACTTGTAAACAGATCTCCTGAACCCCCTTATATCGAAACATCATATCCTGTCAGTTAAGCCCAGTGAAAATGACTTTGAATTACAAGCTTACAACCTATAAATCCAAATAAATCATTTACAGTGAAAGGACAGACGATCCTCCTGCTGAGATCAGAGATATATCAAGAGTGTTGTTAATTAGAATATGAAGACACCAGCTTACATTACAGACATCCTTCTTCAGAATGTAATCACTTTACTAAGCTTTAATAAGCTTTACATAACCAAGGTCATGTGGATGAGGAAAAATAATATTCACCAATAATATCATAGCTAACCTGAGTAAAGTCCTGCCCTACATAAATACAGTCAGGTCCATAAATATTGGGACATCGACACAATTCTAACATTTTTGGCTCTATACACCACCACAATGGATTTCAAATGAAACGAACAAGATGTGCTTTAACTGCAGACTGTCAGCTTTAATTTGAGGGTATTTACATGCAAATCAGGTGAACGGTGTAGGAATTACAACAGTTTGCATATGTGCCTCCCACTTGTTAAGGGACCAAAAGTAATGGGACAATTGGCTTCTCAGCTGTTCCATGGCCAGGTGTGTGTTATTCCCTCATTATCCAAATTACAATGAGCAGATAAAAGGTCCAGAGTTCATTTCAAGTGTGCTATTTGCATTTGGAATCTGTTGCTGTCAACTGTCAAGATGAGATCCAAGAGCTGTCACTATCAGTGAAGCAAGCCATCATTAGGCTGAAAAAACAAAACAAACCCATCAGAGAGATAGCAAAAACATTAGGCGTGGCCAAAACAACTGTTTGGAACATTCTTAAAAAGAAGGAACGCACTGGTGAGCTCAGCAACACCAAAAGACCCGGAAGACCACGGAAAACAACTGTGGTGGATGACCGAAGAATTCTTTCCCTGGTGAAGAAAACACCCTTCACAACAGTTTGCCAGATCAAGAACACTCTCCAGGAGGCAGGTGTATGTGTGTCAAAGTCAACAATCAAGAGAAGGCTTCACCAGAGTGAATACAGAGGGTTCACCACAAGATGTAAACCATTGGTGAGCCTCAAAAACAGGAAGGCTAGATTAGAGTTTGCCAAACGACTTCACAGTTCTGGAACAACATCCTATGGACAGATGAGACCAAGATCAACTTGTACCAGAGTGATGGGAAGAGAAGAGTATGGAGAAGGAAAGGAACTGCTCATGATCCTAAGCATACCAACTCATCAGTGAAGCATGGTGGTGGTGGGCATGTATGGCTGCCAGTGGAACTGGTTCTCTTGTATTTATTGATGATGTGACTGCTGACAAAAGCAGCAGGATGAATTCTGAAGTGTTTCGGGCAATATTATCTGCTCATATTCAGCCAAATGCTTCAGAACTCATTGGACGGCGCTTCACAGTGCAGATGGACAATGACCCAAAGCATACTGCAAAAGCAACCAAAGAGTTTTTGAAGGGAAAGAAGTGGACTGTTATGCAGTGGCCAAGTCAATCACCTGACCTGAATCCGATTGAGCATGCATTTCACTTGCTGAAGACAAAACTGAAGGGAAAATGCCCCAAGAACAAGCAGGAACTGAAGACGGTTGCAGTAGAGGCCTGGCAGAGCATCACCAGGGATGAAACCCAGCGTCTGGTGATGTCTATGCATTCCAGACTTCAGGCTGTAATTGACTGCAAAGGATTTGCAACCAAGTATTAAAAAGTGAAAGTTTGATTTATGATTATTATTCTGTCCCATTACTTTTGGTCCCTTAACAAGTGGGAGGCACATATGCAAAATGTTGTAATTCCTACACCGTTCACCTGATTTGGATGTAAATACCCTCAAATTAAAGCTGACAGTCTGCAGTTAAAGCACATCTTGTTCGTTTCATTTGAAATCCATTGTGGTGGTGTATAGAGCCAAAAATGTTAGAATTGTGTCGATGTCCCAATATTTATGGACCTGACTGTATAAGCATTCAGGAGCACAACTATTTGTTTTATAATCTGAAATGTTCCATTAGTAAAGTTTGCAAATGTGGTTTCATGTCGTGTTAATAGCTGTTTCTGAAAATCAAGCCTTTGAATGTTGTACACTGAAATGGGTCTGATCATCTGGACAGTTCATTCTTCACTTTGATTTTATCTGTCGCTCTCTAAACTCTAGCAATGATTAGAGTGTAATCACAGATTCAGATCAAACCCTGTGCCTGAAATATTTCAGCTCCATTAATGCACTGGTTGACATCATGAGCGATTTAGTTTTGTTTCATAACCAGCACGTGTGTTTCTCTGTGGAGACTCACAGCAGGAGTTTGAGGAAGGTTCCTCTCTGATTGCTGGAGGGGCCATGTGATGAAAGGCTGGAGAGAAAGCACATTCTGCTTGATGTGCTGTAACGCCCACAGAGATGTGCCTAATCTCAGTTAGATTCCAACACTTCCACACCAGCGGTCCTTCCCTCCACTGACTGAGGGCAACTGCTGTATGATACTGAGGGCTACTCATCTCCACTAATTTGACATGCTATAATTAGAAAGTGTTTGATGTTAAATGAGACATGAAGTATACAGACACAAGGGACATGTGCCAGAACCTGAACTAGGCAGAGAATATGAACCTTCTACAGGGGCACCATTGAGAGTGTGCTGACCAGCTGTATCACTGTCTGGTACGGGAACTGTACTGCAGCAGACCGCAAGACCCTCCAGCGGACAGTGAACACAGCTGCAAAGATCATCGGTGCCCCTCTCCCCTCCATCCTGGACATTTTCCTTACACGATGCTCCAGCAAAGCCAACAGTATCGTGAAGAACTCCACCCATCCCTCCCACAGATCAGGAAGACGGTACCGGAGTATCAGAGCCCGCTCTGCCAGACTGCTCAACAGCTTTTCCCCCAGGCTGTGAGAGCCCTGAACTCAAATCACCCCGCCCCTCTCTGAAACCCCATACAAACCCCCTACCTCCTGAAACATGGACCATCTCACCCCCCTCCAAACACCCCCCAACCTTACCACATCAAAGTAAAAACCGTATGGAAACTTTTTTGTGCAATTCGAAGTGTGCTGCACACAGGTGAGTGGGCCTGTACAAACCACCTGTAGTAACACACTCTCCTCCTCTATGCGCACTAGACACTTTTCACACACACTGCTGTGTGTACACAATCCCACAAAAGACTCAGTAATTATGTATGTTTACATGCTCATGCACTACAAATCCTCCTGCACTGCTCCCCAGCCAGCTGCTTGACTCACAATGTTTCTCTTTGCACATGTACAGTATTTATCTGAAGCATTCGTATAGTTTGTATAGTTTGTATTTTTTTAGTTTATGTATAGGTAAACATTTATATATAGTATATTTATAGTCAAAAGCTATCAGTAGGTTAGTTGTGTATAGGTTTATACTGTTTAACTTCATTGTTGTAAGTCTGTATTTATGTAGCATCGTGGTCCTGTGAGACACGACATTTCGTTCCACTGTATGTCCCCAAGTAAAAGATAGAAATAACTGACATGAAACCATTTTTGTTGGTGAAAATACTAGGGGCCTAAGACTTTTGCACAGTACTGTATATGTGGAACAGGACTAAAGCTTTCCTGTAGCTCAAATAGTAGAGCATGGCGCTAGCAATGCCAAGGTCATGGGTTCAATTCCCAGGGAAAGCAAGAGATGATAAAATGTAGAAACTGTAACTTGAATGCAATGTAAGTCGCTTTGGATAAAAGCGTCTGCTAAATGCATAAATGTAAATGTAAATGTAATGTAGCGGAATGACAATAAAGCTCAACTTGAACTTGACTTGAACCAGAAAGTGCAAAACAACATTTTGAACAGAAAACTCTTCAAGTGAAATGCAGAGAAACCACCCGAGGATAAACTGTAAGAAGATAAGATGCTGAAGTAACTGATAAAAGAGAGGAAATACTTACATAACCTACACTACATCAGTCATTGTGACCCTTTGGATTGTCTGTAATATCTGCCAACAACTCTTTGTTTGGAGAGTCACATGTACAGGTATCTAAATATATCCACTGAAAAAAAATATATTTAGCATTGTAAAAAAATTTTCATAACACTTCAGCACATTCTTCACAAATTCTCATTACTAATATGAAAAGCTGCACGCACTGAAACAAATGTATTTCAGGACAATATTCATTATTTCATTAACTGACTTGTAAATAACATGAAGGTGGAACGTGCAAAAACATGAAGCAAACTGCTCCGATCGCAAAATTGTTTTATACAATTAATCACACTAAATGAATGTGTTAAACTGACAACCATACACGTAGCATGCCAAAATGTTGTAAAACTTATTAAAATTAAATACATAACATAAAAAGTAAAAAAAAAAATGGGTACGAAAGGAACAAGAAGAACATCCACACTTTTGTTCATGTTCTCTATGATTTACAGTGCTTGTTTCTCCAAAGTCCCATATATCTTTTCAATAATGTAAACAGGAAATAGGTTTCTAGATACAAATGTCCATTCCCCTCCAAGCTAGTTTCCTTTCTGTTTTTCTGTAATGTTATGTCATCTGCCGTGTGTAGAAATTTCAACAAGGTGGCCTGGAAAACCTCCCAGCAGGACGCAGACGCTGAGACGAGAACACAAGCCAGCGTTTGATTTGCTGCTTTATTCAGGTCAGCATTGTGTGCGAGCGGACGGGCGGATGAAACGATCCATTCACTCTTACTGTAGAGTCCCAGACACAACACACACTCCCCCTCCATCCACTACACTAAATCATCAGCAAATCATCATAAGATCACATAACACGTCTTGCATGCACAGCGTATTTAAATCCTGTGCAGTTTCTCATGAGTGCAAACTATTGTAACCATATATACTTATTTATATTTATGCCTGTACAATAATCCAGTGCATAAACACTCCTGTGTTCTGTGCAGTTTCTATCACACTCTTAATGTACAGCTAGCCTCTTTCCAACATATTTTTTTTTTGTGGAGTGTGACCTTTGACCTTTGGCATGACAGTGAAGAGGTGCTGTCAACTAGACAGATTTCTTCCTCATACTCAAGACAATAACCCTAAAACCATGGCATATATACAGTATATTTAGCACACAGTGTACCAGTGCCTTCAAATCCAGAAGCTGATATTGTGTGTTTGAGATCAATTATATAATCTTCAGATTATATAACTGATCTCAAACACACAATATCAGCTTCTGGATTTGAAGGTATCAGTACACTGTGTGCTAAATATACTGTATATGCCATGGTTTTAGGGTTATTGTCTTGAGTAAGAGGAAGAAATCTGTCTAGTGAAATGTAAACTAATATTTCCTACTGACACACTACAGTAAAAGATAGAAATAACTGACATGAAACCATTTTTGTTGGTGAAAATACTAGGGGCCTAAGACTTTTGCACAGTACTGTATATGTGGAACAGGACTAAAATGAATTGCTACCTTTATTCTTTATAGTTGTGTTCTTTTGAACTTTAAAGTGTTTGAAACATTTGTTTACTTTATACCTTTTTATTCTGTACTGTTTTATTTTATTTAAATGTTCATTTTTTTCTTTTTGTTATGTTTACTTTATCTTTACAACCTGTTTTTGTAATTTTGTAATTCAAAGCAGTACTAAGCAATAATCAGCAATTAATGTGATAGGAAAATCTGCTACCAACTACACATCGCACCACACGAAAAACAAATGATGTGTATTAAGTGTATAACTGATGCTTTATGTAAATATTTTACTCTCTTGCTGCTACATTAATGTAAAAATGTCAAGCAGGACTGTTTCATAAGTGCATAAAAAGTACTTTTATATCTATTCTTCATCAACACTACACAAAATATGTACAAACTAAATTGTACAATTAATACTGAAAATAAAAACTCAAAGATGCTGTAAGTGATTTTTATGGATGAGCACACAGGAAATGCCTCTACCTGACAGATATCACTGAAATACTGTAGGTGTCCTGAGAAATCCTGTCAGTGATTTTCAGCTTTAGTTGATATGTCTATGGCTGGTGGGAGTTTGAAGAGAAAGGTCTATGTAATTCAGTGGCTAAGTGTGGCGGAAGTTACAGCTCTGGACTCATTCATGTGCACTCATCCCGTAAATACAACAGGCTGCGGAGTTTTGATTGACACACGTGATCCATCCACAGACACTTCCTGTGGAGTAAAGATGGCCACATGCTTCCAAGAGTGTATTATCAAACATATTTACTTCAAAACTGCATTTCTTCAATATGTCATCATTTCAAATAACATGCTGATTGAGCATCATTTAGCATCTAGCTGCATAACATACACAAATCCAACAAGTGAAATCTTTATATTAGAACAGACACCTGCTGACACACAAACACATGCATACTGACACACACTCACACACAGCTTTGCTCTGTAACTCAGAGTGAAACACACAGACCATGTGCCAGTAGACAGCTGGGAAGAGCTAGTGTTACAAAAGCAACAATAGCCTGAGTGTTTGTGTGAATATATGTGTGTGTGTGTGTGTGTGTGTATGTGTGTGTGTGTGTGTGTGTGTGTGTGTGTGTGTGTGTTTGAGAGAGAGTGAGAAGAAGCCCAACTGAAACTGAAACATTTTGATACACAATCTCTGCTGTATTTCAAAAGCGAAATACAATTTCTTCATCTACAACATGGATGGCCTCCTCGGCAGAAAGTGAAAATTTCCTGAACAACATTGACAATCAGACTGTGATGGACAAGACTCAACCTGATCCCATGACGAAAACGTACCTCCGGAAACTTTTTCGCAAGATGTGAAATACGTACCGCCATGCACTAGGGCTGAAACCATTACTCGAGTAACGCGAATACAAAAAATCGAGGCAAATTATGTGCTTCGAAGAATCGTCTAGTCCATTTACTAGGGATGCACTGAATTTTCGGTCGCTGAAAATACAGATGCATCTCAATAAATTAGAATGTCGTGGAAAAGTTCTTTTATTTCAGTAATTCAACTCAAATTGTGAAACTCGTGTATTAAATAAATTCAATGCACACAGACTGAAGTAGTTTAAGTCTTTGGTTCTTTTAATTGTGATGATTTTGGCTCACATTTAACAAAAACCCACCAATTCACTATCTCAACAAATTAGAATACTTCATAAGACCAATAAAACATTTTTAGTGAATTGCTGGCCTTCTGGAAAGTATGCTCATTTACTGTATATGTACTCAATACTTGGTAAGGGCTCCTTTTGCTTTAATTACTGCCTCAATTCGGCGTGGCATGGAGGTGATCAGTTTGTGGCACTGCTGAGGTGGTATGGAAGCCCAGGTTTCTTTGACAGTGGCCTTCAGCTCATCTGCATTTTTTGGTCTCTTGTTTCTCATTTTCCTCTTGACAATACCCCATAGATTCTCTATGGGGTTTAGGTCTGGTGAGTTTGCAGGCCAGTCAAGCACACCAACACCATGATCATTTAACCAACTTTTGGTGCTTTTGGCAGTGTGGGCAGGTGCCAAATCCTGCTGGAAAATGAAATCAGCATCTTTAAATAGCTGGTCAGCAGAAGGAAGCATGAAGTGCTCCAAAATTTCTTGGTAAACGGGTACAGTGACTTTGGTTTTCAAAAAACACAATGGACCAACACCAGCAGATGACATTGCACCCCAAATCATCACAGACTGTGGAAACTTAACACTGGACTTCAAGCAACTTGGGCTATGAGCTTCTCCACCCTTCCTCCAGACTCTAGGACCTTGGTTTCCAAATGAAATACAAAACTTGCTCTCATCTGAAAAGAGGACTTTAGACCACTGGGCAACAGTCCAGTTCTTCTTCTCCTTAGCCCAGGTAAGACGCCTCTGATGTTGTCTGTGGTTCAGGAGTGGCTTAACAAGAGGAAAACGACAACTGTAGCCAAATTCCTTGACACGTCTGTGTGTGGTGGCTCTTGATGCCTTGACCCCAGCCTCAGTCCATTCCTTGTGAAGTTCACCCAAATTCTTGAATCGATTTTGCCTGACAATCCTCATAAGGCTGTGGTCCTCTCGGTTGGTTGTGCATCTTTTTCTTCCACACTTTTTCCTTCCACTCAACTTTCTGTTAACATGCTTGGATACAGCACTCTGTGAACAGCCAGCTTCTTTGGCAATGAATGTTTGTGGCTTACCCTCCTTGTGAAGGGTGTCAATGATTGTCTTCTGGACAACTGTCAGATCAGCAGTCTTCCCCATGATTGTGTAGCCTAGTGAACCAAACTGAGAGACCATTTTGAAGGCTCAGGAAACCTTTGCAGGTGTTTTGAGTTGATTAGCTGATTGGCATGTCACCATATTCTAATTTGTTGAGATAGTGAATTGGTGGGTTTTTGTTAAATGTGAGACAAAATCATCACAATTAAAAGAACCAAAAACTTAAACTACTTCAGTCTGTGTGCACTGAATTTATTTAATACACGAGTTTCACAATTTGAGTTGAATTACTGAAATAAAAGAACTTTTCCACGACATTCTAATTTATTGAGATGCACCTGTATATGCCGCGCTGCACTGCACCGATCAGCAGTGTTCAGGATTCACTCTCATCACTGCGCCGCGTGACGCTCCGTTCAATATTCCGCTCTATCAATGTGCATTCTGCTCAGTTACCGCTCATGCTCACCGGAAAAGCTAAGTCCGCTCAAATAACGCACCGACAAGAAATTTCTATGTAGTATACTTGTTCCTGTTTGCAGTAGCGTT
Source organism: Spinibarbus caldwelli (assembly GCA_039654775.1). Lineage (NCBI taxonomy): Eukaryota > Metazoa > Chordata > Actinopteri > Cypriniformes > Cyprinidae > Spinibarbus > Spinibarbus caldwelli. Next base: position 28,290,424 of record CM077239.1, read on the forward strand.
ACTGTGCTGTGGCATGCTGTACTACAGCTGTACTGGGCAACGCTGTTAAAATCTCCTTCACTGATCTGCTCAACGCTACGCTCTGCTCACATGCGCTGATAATAATAGCTTTGCCAGGGTATTTATATTTATATGTTTACTTGATATTATGACACAGAATAATCATTTCTATTAATTTCCCACTGATTTACGTGATCTGATGAGCATTAACTCATATTACATGATCATATCTCTGTATGAATGAATGACAGAGACGCATTTTCCTTTACCACACACACACACACTGAAGCGTGCGTGACGCTCGTGGTGATTTCAGCGTCTGGCGTCTCAGTGAGGACATAAACACACAAACAACATCTCCAGAACTGCTCTGAGAGTCACTTCATCAGCGTTTCACCTTTTCATTTGAGTAAAACTAGCGTCATATCATATACACACAATTTAAAGGTATTCACGGCAACCCGTCAAAATAAAAGTCCAGTTTAATTTGAATACATTGTAGCAGAAATATATTACTATTGTTCAGCAGAATGTACATACTACTACTACTACTAAAATTATGAAAACATTTTTTAAGGAATGATCACACAACATTTTTTCCACGTTTTAATTTTAATAGTACCGTATTGTCCCGAATATAAGACAATGTTTTTTTCTTGGAAATACATCTGAAAAAATGCGGTCGTCTTATATTCGGGGTCTAGACTTTGAAATGTAACTAATACACCGACAAAACAATAGGTGGCATCAAACACGCGTAAAACGAGTGTGCCATGAAATACGTGATGTAATGTGTTGTAAAGATCGCGAGTGAAAACAAAAGAAAAAAAAAGCTTACAGCGGCATGAGTTGTGACTGTCATGTTAGCCTGATGGGACCAAACTTTCTCTGTAAGTGATTTTAAAACATAAAACAGCACACAGATTTGAAGACTACAGAAAAGATTTCACTTCTACTGTTAATACAATTTTGGTAGGCTACTATGAGATGGATAGACTAAATGTTATATAATTGAGATGGGCTACCTTTTATTATTATGGTATATCAAAAAGTGTATATTTTTAAATGTGATGATTGGTAAATTTTACCAGTATTTGCCATACTTTCAAAACAAAAATTAAAACAGGAAAAATATGCAATAGGAAAATAATTTAAGAACAAAAATTAATTCTCAGTAAAACACAAGATTTGGTTTTCAAAAAGCCTTTTTCCAAAAGGTACATCTGGAAAAAGGGGGGTCGTCTTATAATCGGGGTCGTCTTATATTCGGGACAATACGGTAAATCCACTTTGTTTGCCAAAAAGTTAAATTTTCAATAATTTAAAGATAAATTAAATTAATGTTTTATGCCTTCATTTGATAACCAGATACACAACACAGAATTTCTGAGGAAAAAGAAAACATTTCATAAGGCTATTTTAAGAATAAATAACAATAAAACATTAGGTGAGAGAATATAAAACATAACTTTATAATTGTCATTTTCTTTAATCATAGCTATTAATTATTATAACACCTAAAATATGGTGCGTGTAAAAAGTGTTTGTTTCAGCCACTTGAAGGGTGGGTACATTGTGTGCACATGATCAGGATGGTACCACCTCCGCCTCATTTTGAGAAAGGAAAAACCCTGTTTGCAGGACTATACATTATTGGATAATTAGTCAAAAACAACAACAACAGTTATGTCTGATTCTGCTGCATAGAACTGAATAAAAATAATACATTGATATTTAATATTAATATATTTTCTGTCCAATTTTCTTTCAATAAAAGTGTGTTGTTTTATTGGCTTGTGTTTTTATAAATTCAGTGTCATTAAAATTGAGTTAAATTAAAAAGTCTTACAAAATTACTTTATATTATTTAATAAAATAAGTAATAATTACAAAGCATTTTCAGCTTCAGTTTTCGACCAAGCACATCCAGAATTCTTGGTTTCAGCCTAGAATTTTCATTTCGGTCCATCCCTACTATTTACTGTAACTACATAGAGAACACTGTGTTTGCAACCACATGCTCCTTTAAAGGATGACACACACACACACACACACACACCAGTATGCAGAGAGACATTTAAGAGGGTTCATTCTCCAAATAACTTTAAATTCATGTTAGCTTCCTGTCCATTCATTTTTGCCTCTTACAAAAGCCACAAAGCCTTCTGAGAAGACAGCAAAGGCTCATGTCATGCCTGAGCTGTAATTAGGCTGAAACTTGAAAGTTAAGTTGCACAATGTTTAGGTTTTATTATTATTTTTTTATTACTATTATTTTGATTTATGTCTTAGTTTTAGGTTGTACTATGTTTACCTTTTACCTAAGTAATTTGAAATAGATTTTTATGTTTTTATATATTTGTATTTGCATTTTGAATGTAATATGGCAATTAAATGCACTAAATGGGTTTAGTTTTCACAGTTAGCAATATATGCAATTTCAGCAAATAAAAATGGTAACTTTTCTAAAAAGGAAACAAATTACTTGTTCATTTTAAGAGACCTGTCTTATTTTCTTTTGTATATTTAGTATTGCTCTTAAAAAAAGAAAAAAAGTACTTCTTATCCGATTACTCGATTAATCGATGGAATTTTAGGTAGAATACTTGTCTACTAAAATATTCGATAGCTACAGCCCTACCATATACGTTTTGTGACATATTCAATGTGAAATGTCCACTGGGTGGACCATGTTTTCTCCGAAACAGATGAACATACATATGGTGTTTTATGTGACGTTAGTTTTGTAAGTGTCACCGCAGTTCTGACTTGAAATGTCTATTGAGTGTTGCTCTAAGTCTTACGCTCCATGACGTTTTAAAATAATGTACCATCTGCACTACACCTTAACCTACCCGATAGTATGAACAAAAGCAAATGTGATGTAAAAAACGCAATCGCAAGCATGCCATTTTAGCTTGTTTTTCGATCTCTCATCTCTCAGCTCTTTCATCGTGAGTCATGTTTTTCACGGGATTCGTACCCAAGGATTCTGCATCCTAAGTGCTGTTACATCCGGAAAGCGAAACATATGGAGCTGGAATCATAATCGTGTACGAAAACGATTACAAGTGCTCGCTGTTTTTCTCCCTCTAATGTTCATTATTGTTGGAAATTGCAGCGATATGTACTTATTGGTACGTATTTCGCATCTTGCAATAAAGTTCCCACAGGTACGTTTTCGTCATGAGACCAGGTAGACAAGCTGCTACAAAACAAATTAGACTGCACAAAACTACATTTAATCTACATTTACCCTTGTGAAAAAGAATTGTGCTTAATTGTACTGAATGTGCACTTCTAGTGTACTTCAAATCATTAAAGTACCGGTATATTATTATTGCAGATAATATAATATTAATGAAATAAAAGTCACTTAAGTGTAGAGTACATTTTCATATGTTTCTAAACACACTTAAGTACACTTTAAAAACAGTTTTGAAATAGTTATATTAAAAGTTTTACTTTAAAGTGCAATCATTGTTTTAATGATGTGCTTACCACACTTACTAAATCACATGTAATGTACTTGATTATAATTTTAACTGTAGTGTTATTCAATATTACGCCTAAAATTCATATATTTTAAATGTACTAAATATTTTTAAAAACCTGACATACAAGTCTTAATAGAAATGACTTAAAAATATATTTCAGTTTATCATAAATGCTTGTCAGTACATTCAGTGCAAACTATAATTAATTTTCATTGAATTGTAAATAGCATGCAAGTGTCCAAAAACATTACATGCAGTTCACATGTAAGTATATTCTTTAAAAAGTATCTTATTTCCACATAAAGTTTTTTTTTTTTTTTTTTTTTTTTTTTTAAAGTATGATGAAGTGTACCTATGTTTCATGAGGGTATGAATCAACTGCTCAAATTTTATTTGGTATATGTAAATAACTTCTGACCACACACTTCTGAAAACATTAGCATGTTTTGACAAAAAAAAAAAAAAAAAAACACTATCAAATTAAGGCTATACTTACAGTTTGTAACAAATAATTAAATGCATGGACCTGAAATTCCGATTTAAGCAAAATGTATTACTTATTAGCTTATTTACAGACCACAAAGAAAAAGAACTAGTTGTCCTTGCTATGTGCAACAATCATTATTTAGAAACATCTTACTGATGAAGGCTGCAACCGACCAATCAGAATCAAGTAGTCCAGAGAACTGCTTAATACACAAACACCTTCAAATAAAACAGTTCTGACAGTGCAGGTGAATCTGAAGTCTGCAGCCAGACTGTGGCCCCATCTCACTGTTATCACTGTTACCATCTGTTTGATTCACTCTCATGTAACCCATAGCAACTGAAACTTCACCAACCACAACTTTCTTATATTAGTTTCCACATATCCACAACAGTAACCTGTTACATCTTAGTTTTGCGTTTTAAATCTCGCGTACTCAAGTGTGTATTAACTAGTGCATTCCTCCAAAGCAACTTGAGCAAATCTGACGTTAAATCCGCGAACATCGTGAAGACGATAAACTGTAACTAACTCTCCCTTACCTGAATGGAAATCCAGAGCGCGTACGTTCCAGATGTTATGATTGACAGCTCGCGTAAAAGAAGTCGCAGCATATTAAAACTCACTAAAAGTCCGTTTCTTCATGTCAAACCGAGCCAGACAGCTGGCAAAATGAGACTGTGAGAACTGAAATCTATCTGCGCCAGGGTTACGCGGTTTTAATGCTCTGAGTGAAGTCCGCAACTTTAGGCACAACACATCGCGCATTCATTAGATTATTCAGTCCCGTTTGACCGCGGAGGAGGAACTCACGCAGGCGAGCAATCACTGCAGCTCAGAGGAGGAGCTGAGGCGAGCCGTCAGCAGACCACCGTACACTGACCTATCAGCACCGAGCGCATGCCCTCCGTTAACCCTTACCGACTGACACCCGCGCTGCATTAAAGCGTCAGACTGATGCTTTATGAGGTTCACCAACTTTATGAGAGCTGAACATAAACTAGACTAAAGCATGTTTCAAAAGTCAAAGATGTTACATAATCTTTGGGGGCATAAGTTACAGAACAACTCTGCAAGTTGTATATTTGGCTTTGATATATTGTTTTTTCAACAGTGTGTTCTTGCTTGAAACAAATAATCTTAGAAAGCTAATTTCTATGCAAGCTTATTGAGAGATAGAGAGATAGATTTTTTTTTCATTTTATATATATATATATATATATATATATTAATTCTGTGGCAGAAATAAGGCTTCCATAATTAATTCTGTGGCAGAAATAAGGCTTCCATAATTGTTGAACACAGAAATGAAATCACTGAAAAATATTATTATTATTATTATTATTATTATTATTGTTATTATTATTATTATGTTGAAAACAGCTGAGTATAATTTTGTCAGGTTTCTTTGATGAATAGAAAGTTCAGAAGAACAACATTTATCTGAAATAGAAATCTTTTGTAACATTATAAATGTCTTCATCATCACTTTTGATCAATTTAAATTCCTTTCTAAATTAAAATATTAATTACCAACCCCAACACCTAACTCCAAGCTTTTGAATGGTATAATGTACAATGTTACAAAAACTTTTTATTTCAGATAAATGCTGATCTTTCTGTTCATCAAAGAATCCTGAAAAAAAAAAAAAAATGTACTCAACTGTTTTAAATATTGATAATAATAATGTACTCAACTGTTTTAAATATTGATAATAATTTCTGAAGGATCATGTGACACTGAAGACTGGAGTAATTTTAAATAGTAAAAATCTTTTAAAATTTTACTGTTTTTGCTGTACTTTGGATCAAATAAATGCAGGCTTGGTGAATAGTACTGTTCAAAAACTTTATATATATAAAGACTATATATATAAGACTTTATATATATATAAACATTAATATACTGTGTGTATATAAAGAACCTTCAGCTTAAATGTGAAAAGTACATTTTCAGCTTATTGTTAAATATAACCTTGAATTTAAATTATGTCATTGACACTGCATATCCTCTAGAGCTGTAGGTCAAAGAACAAAATGTGAGCAATATTTCACAATCGTTGTCTCAGCAGTGACAGAGCACCATGTACTGCACTGCTGCACAGTAAATGACTATGTAGCAGTGAAACGCTAGGGTGTGTTTGAGATTTGAGCCCTAAGTACAGAAGCTCACATTAGTAGAGAAAGCCTTCTCTGTCAGGACATCATGACCTGATACATGACATGAGATAAGAAGAAATGGAGGAGACAGCTTCATTAAACCCCCATGGTCATATATTACAATGTTAGCTAACTCTAAGTAAAAGAAAGAGGATTTATGTAATATTAAGTATTCCTTCTAAATATCCCAAATAATACCCAATTTCCTCTCATTTATTTTTGTCTGGGTGATATGTGTACCTTCTATTTCTAACTTGCTTTAGCACAACTTGCACTGTCAAATAAATAAATAAATAAATAAATTTTTACTTGCATTTTAGAAACTGTATAAGCTGCCTAATTTTTGTATTTATAAAAAAGAGTGTAGTAATTCGATATTTCATTTAATATTTGTTGTAACTTCATAAACATGATGCCGTTTTAAAACAACTTGTCTGTGGTGAATTCGATCTATAGGCATGAATTTTTGCAAATAATCAGCTGTGTTGGGTCTTTTTGTGTCATAGCTTAGCAATTGCTGCACTTAATCATTGTAATTAGCTTCACATTTTCACTGAAAAAAAAAAAAAAACATTTTGCTGCTTGGCAACAGGCATATAATTAGTGTTTTGCTAGTACACTTGCTTTTCCAAGTTGTTTTTATGAAAAGAGCAAGAAAGCCCAAGATTCAGTTTCTTTGCTGCTATTGCGTACTCCTGATTATGCCATATTGATTTATGTCCTAATGTTGTGGGAAATTAAAATTCTTTTGCGTGCTCATTATGCAGGGAAAATACAGATAAGAGTGATTAAAATGTAAGATTTTGTGGAAATTGTATACATATAAACATGTCCTTACAGAAAGTTTGCCTAAGTGTGCTTTCAGTTACACAAACATTAATTTTAACTTCATGAGGCATACACTAATGAGTTTACACATCTAGTACAGTATGAAATATATATTATAATATTATTTTTATGCTGTTCTGTTCCTTAAAGTGGGTAAATATAATTTGCATAAAATAAAATGAAAGCAACATTAGCAAATGCAACATTAATGCAACATAGAGCCTCTGCTGTGCTATATGGAGGCATTACTGTATGCCTTGCATTGATCGCATGTTGATCGCATTGACTGCTGTTGCAGAGGCTTTCTATTTAAAGCTATCACACTCAGCACAGCCTATGATAGACGCCGAACCCGTGCAAAATGGGATTCAGCTGAAGGCCAAGCTTGTAATCTTTGAACAAGTAACAAAAAGCAAATTGATTTAAAGGAAGAGTTCACCCAAAAATGAAAATTTGCTGTAACTTTACTCATCCTCAGGTCATCCAAGATGTAGATGAGTTTGATTCTTCATAAGATTTGGAGAAATGTAGCATTCCATCACTTGCTCACCAATGGATCCTCTGCAGTGAATGGGTGCCGTCAGAACGGGAGTCCAAACAGCTGATAAAAACATCACAATAATCCACAAGTAATCCACACCACTCCAGTCCATCAGTGAACATCTTGAGAAGCAAAAATCTGTTAGATGTTTTTAACTTTAAACCATAGGCTCTCTATATAATATTTCTTTCTCTAGTGGAAAAGTTGTCTCGTCTGAGAGAAATATGTACATATCAAGCAATTTAATTTAATTCAGTTACAAATTAAAACAGTTCTAAACAAATATGTGGGTGGATTTTGATGTGAGAGGACAACAGGCTGACTTTGAGATTGACTTTTTCACAATAGGAAGCTTATTATGGATTAAACATTATAATGGATTATGGAATTGTTTCTTACAAACACGCAGCTTTTGGTTTCACAAGCGGTTAATTGATGGACTGGAGTGGTGTGGATTACTTGTGGATTATTGTGATGTTTTTATCAGCTGTTTGGACTCTCGTTCTGACGGCACCCATTCACTGCAGAGGATCCATTGATGAGCAAGTGATGCAATACTTAATTTCTCCAAATCTGTTCTGATGAAGAAACAAACTCATCTACATTTTGGATGCATTTTTTTGGGTGAACTATTCCTTTAAAATCTTTAATCTGAAACTGATGAATAGAAGTACATTTATATTATCACAATGTTTCAAGGTATATTAAAAAACAGGAATCAGTTCATTTTCTTCCTGAAGAAAAGTCACAGTTGTTACAATATAACAGCAAATTAAACTTGAAGGTCACAAACCTGTTGACATCTCTTGAAATGTCATGAACAGTCTTAAAATGTATTCAAGGGGACGTTTTCAGTAAATATATTTTTGAGATGATGTTTACTAATATAACAAAGCGACAGACCAGCATAAGATTAATCTTAGAATGCAGCTACAGTTCATATTCTTTCCTATTTGACTTAAATCAAAATATCAAGATGCTTATGATTCCTGTTCAGAGATCATTTTTCATTTATACATGTTTTTGCATAATTTCCCTGGTTTATTTTAAATTTACTGATATACTTATCTATCTGTGATTATTGCAAGCATCTGTTTCTCTTGCTAAAAACCTGTTTTGGTGAAAGATATGGATAAATCCATAATGGCAGTCTAATCACATTTCCTGTTAAAATACAAATGAGCTGATTAAAATGGAATGAATACAAGAGAACATGATTAAATTAAATGGTGATTATGAACAGATCAATGAGCCATCAAAGCAGTCAAAGACTAATCATCGTAAATCAAGATCATTTCTGTAGCAATGCATCAGTGGATTGGTTTTTCTCATTAATTGACTGTCAGGATTGTAATGGCAACATCAATTTTAAATGCAAAGCAACAAATCTCATAATTAATCCCATATTAGACATTCTGCTCAATATAACAGATTTTAAAAATAAATCAATTTCCTTTTGCAAACCTGCTAGCTGATAGAATGATCTATGACTGTGATGAAAGAAGGCCAAAAAATATTGAACTGCAACGGGAACTACATTTTTTCTCTCCAATATTCCACAATAAAAAATTTTATCGCACTGTATTTACAGGGTGAAAATTCATTTGAATTATGCAAGATCCAAATACGCCAACCAGAACACTCATCACCTCGAGACTGAGTTTGCACAATTACTTACAACAAAACTTTACAAAAACACATTCCATATTAAATAAAATAGTATTCTAACTAACCAGCCGTGACTAATTATAATAGTGCTGCAAGTGACAAAAATGAGTAGGGCTGTTTTTATTCTTCATTAAAGGAATAGTTCACCTAGAAAAACATTTTGGGACAAACTAATTCTTTAAGACTGAGCATCAGTGATCTAACTGAGCACTCTCAACATCCTATTAGTGCTGCATTCAAGATCGAAATGTTTCTATTTTTCTACATTAGATTTGTTAGTTCAGTCAGATTTTTTACAGTTCAGAGACAAATGGATATTGATCGAGCAGCTCAAATAAACATGCAGTGTTTTCACAAGTGGATTAGACTGAGGTGAGAGACATCACTTACCCAAATAAAGACTGTGAAACTGTGCAACTAGTTCAACTACTAGTGATGGGAAGATGATCAGTGGACTATTCACAAAACCTGAAATATGGCAAATGGACTACTTGGTACCATTTTTTTTTTAACTGAAAAGATTATGTATATTTTGTATTTGTATTTGCTAAAGACAGAAAATCATGGAATAAAGGGTTCATTTAAAATGATCTATTAATGGCACCAGAGTACTATAGTGTAGTTTAACATTAAGGCAGACAAATCATATAACAGATATTTAAGATTTGTCTTTAGGAGTTAATAGAAGTACAGAAATATTGAGGTAATTAAGATTTTTTTTTAAAAGATATTAATACTTTTATTCAGCAAGGATGCATTAAACCGATCAAAATTGACAGTGAAGATATTTATAATTACAAAAGACTTATATTTCAAATAAAGTGTTCTTATGACATTTCTAAATAATCCTGAAAAAAGTGTATCATTGTTTGCTCAAAAACATGAAGCAGCACAACTGTTTTCAACATTGATAATAATCAGAAATGTTTCTTGAGCAGCAAATCAACATATTAGAATGATTTCTCAAGATCATGTGACACTGAAGACTGGAGTAATGATGCTGAAAATTCAGCTTTGTCACAAGTATAAATTACATTTTAAAATATATTCAAAAAGAAAACAGTTATATTAAATTGTAATAATATTTCACAATATTACTGTTTTTATATTTGATCAAATAAATGCAGGCTTAGTGAGCTTTTTTTTTAACATAATTAAACAAACTAAATTGAAGGTTCTATTTTTTTTTTAAGGTTCTCCAATTGTGTGTAATAAGATCTTTCCTTATTGCACGCAGGCCACCAGTGACTGAATGACCTTGTTGTTGCTGAAGCTGGACAATTCGCACAATCAGACGGCTTTCACAGGACGAACAGAGAGTGGCTTCTGCTGTAACAGTGAAGCTGGGTAATTATAGCATGCGTCTTACACACAGTCATGTCGGGAGACGGCAGCGGGGGGGTTTCTCTGAATAGACTCTTTCACACGCTGCATGTTTGGAGTGTGATGAATACATACACAATACACGTGAGGGGAGGGAAACTGACAAGCCAACTCAGTTTCCATAGAAACGACAAAAGTTTGCGGCGCTCCGAGTATCAGATCCCTCGAGTCCTGTATATAGAGTCTATTTTAGACATGAAAGGTGAAGCTATGGAAGGTCCGATTTCACCTGATGACATGTAATAAATCTGCATTTTATTTAAATAAAAAAAAATGGTGGATCTGCAAGCAAAAGTGAAGATGAAATGTTTTTCCATTTCCAACAGCTGCTTTCACACATACAGAATTTTCCATAAACTGAAAGCCATTTTTCCATTTTTCGCCTCTAGAAGATTGCCATACAGTATAGGCTGATAGAGGTTTCATACATTTTTCATTTACAGGTCAAAAACAAAATCTCAAGAGGATTTAGAAATGGAGAATCTGGTGGAATTCAATGGAATTGAACTATTCTTTTTTTTGTGTGTGTACTACCAGTGCAGCTTCTTGCTTAAAAGATATTTTACATCTAAATCTGAACTATTAAACATAAAGTCTAAACAGCCATGTTCTATTGAATACTCAACTGATTCCTTAAAGGGATAGTTCACTCAAAAATGACAGTTCTGTCATCATTCACTCAACCTCATTTCACTCCAAACCTGTAAGACTTTCTTTCTTTCCCTTGTAAAAAACAAAACAAAAAAAAACAAACAAAAAAAAACATTAATTTACAATTAAATGAAAGTTTATTATAGTATAAATTTATAGTAAATGCAATTATTTGAACTTAAGAGTTCTTTTTTTTACCCACTTAACTAGGACTTCAGTACATCTTAATATGTAATTTCAGTATTACCTCTAATGTCTTTGAAATATGGTTAATGTGTAAAATAAAAACTAAAATATACTACAGTACATTTAAAGTTAATCTATTTTTAATGTGGTATCATTAAAACCATAATCAAGCACTTTTCAACACATCAAAGTAAGTGTACTTCTTTAAAGAATGACAAAAGATTATTAAAACACGATTTAAAATGTACAATGATTGGAAAGTGCATTTTTTAAAAGACCCTAAGTACACTTAAGTGCTTTTTTATGTATTAAGTGCATATTTAATTATTTTAGTGCCATTTTTCATTAATATTACAGTATATTATCTGCAAGCACAGTTTTTTTTTAAATGCACTTTTAAGATCTGAAGTACACTAGAAGTGCACATATAATACAATTATGCACACTTCATTTTTACTAGTATCTGTGGAACACAAAATAATACATTTTGAAGAATTTTGATAAAACAGTTTCATTGTATGAACAAAAAACAAAACAAAACAAAAAACAAACAAAAAAAATCTCAAAATATATATTTTTTTTTTTCATTAAAGCCAGATTTTTAATTTTTGGGTGATCTATCCATTTAACTATAATTACAAAAAAAAATTATATATATTAAAACAAAATTAAATCTTTAAACCCTTTTAAAATTACGACATAGAGCGAGACATGTTGAAGAAGAGCATGCAGACGGATCAGACTGTAAGTGTGTGCGCTCAGAGACTCTGGTGGAGACGGAGCCAGTAAAGCCTGTCATGGATGTGGACATGCTCATGCATTTGCAATTCTAAACAGTGGCTCCAGTGCTGTGCACCAAACGTATCACTGCCGTAATAGCAAAGGTCCATCCACTGCCTCTCTTTCCTACACAATCCACACACAGACTCTCAGACTCAAAAAAAAAAAAAAAAAGAGTATGAAATCTCAATATGAAATCTGTTGGTATATCTGATGTGATATTATGAGGATAATATCTTATCATTGAGCTCTATGAAGGTAATGAACTGGGCTGGGATGAGGAACATTTCATCTGATTGGAGGTAAAATGCTCTTCCTCAAATTCTGCTATGATTACAGATTACAGGTGTGAAAAATGCTCTGTGATCATGACCTGCTTGGAAATCTCTGACTATCCTCCTGGTTGATTTATGCTGGCTACTGCTGGACAATTACATTGCTCAGATGTCCCAGTTATATTCCTAAAATATCTTAGGAGAAATAAATATAAAGACAATTGTTGACATACAAAAAGAGTTCATACTGAGATTAGATCGCCATACTGTGAGTTTTCATAGTTCATCAATTCTTTTATCACAAAAAGATTTCTTAGGATATTATAGCTTGGTTTGCTATTTCACTATCTAATGCAATCACATTCATCCAGTACAAAAGTGTCTCATTCACAAATAAACACAGCAGTGGTCGCATTTACACCCTGTTGGTCTGTCTCTGTTCTTGTCTGTAGAGATGAAGATCAGGCTAAAGCTCCTGACAGCTACCTGCACTCAAAAAACTTACAAAAGCTGTCACTGGAATGGTACCTTTTCATAAGGTGCACGTTTGAACAGTACCTTTTAGGTACTAATATCTATACTTTAGGTACTAATATGTGCATTTAAGTATCGATGTTCAGGTACAAATACAAATAGGTACAAATGTGTACATTTTAAAAAGGTACCACCCCAGTGACAGCTTTTGTACCTTTTTTCTGAGATTATATTATACATCGTTATGCAGAATTATTTCTGAGATGGTATTATGTATAATAGAATTTGAATATTATTTTTCACTTTCCATTGGCTCTATCAATGGCCCCCATATGAGATAAACAAACAAACAAACAAACAGACAAAAAAAAAAAAAAAAATCTGTGGCCATGATTGAACTAAATTTAAACAAGGCAATGAATTAGTACAATATGGCCATGATTTACATGAAAATAAATAAATAAATAAATAAATAAAGCATATATTAAAAATATTTAAAAGTAAAAAATATTCAGATCTTTAAAAGAATTAAAAATAAAAATTACAAATATTGAAATATTAAACATTTTATATAAAAAAGGGTTACAAATTGTCAAAGAAAAAATATTGACACTGTTACAATGAAAAAGCAGAATGTAAAATTATTTCTGATGGCATTATGCATAAAGAATTCTAATATTATTTTTTCACTTTCCATTGGCTCTTTCATTTGCATGCACATGACATATGGAGTAAAAAAAATAAAATAAAATAAAATAAAATAAAATAAAATAAAATAAAAATGTGGCCATGATGTAAGTCAGTTAAAATTAGGGGACAAAAATAGAACAACATGGCCACAATTGAAGTAAAAAAACAAAGGAATGAATTAATCATGGCCATATATTAAGAAGTTGTGGGAACAAATTGTTAATTCAGAATATTAATTAAAACTAAACAAAACGTCTCAAAAATTGCTGTCTGAGAAATTTCAGACAACAACCAGTCAATACTTTGACTATATATGGTCAAAAGTAATTAACTTACTTTTTAAATTTTATGCCCTTAATGTTATTTCCCTGTGGTATCTAAAATGGTATCGACTATCCAGAATTATCAATGTATTGTATTTAAGTTAGACTTTCTAGTATTGTGACAACACTACTGTTAGATTAAAATTAAAAACTGGTGGGTCAGTACTTCACATTAATCAGAGACGGTGGCTGTGTCTACCTCAAAAAATAAAATGGATATAGCATTACACTTGGTAGCAGGAGCTAAATGGTCTGTGCTGGGAGACGACACTTAATTTACCTTAAAGAGCCCAACTCAGAAGAGATAGATTAACAACAGTGACCAAACAGAAACAGCACAGGAGTATGTGATAATGTGTGACCGTGTCAGAGCTGCTACAAGGATATAAACATGATGAATGAACGCAAAACCATTCAGAGACAGTCTAAGTGCTGAAATTACTGCAGCTTCAACCTTCCACTGCCCCATCACAAACTGATCAGACATTAGCCTTATTCCTCAACAGCTCAAGGTCATCAGAGTGGAACAGCGTGGAGAGGAGAAGTCAAGGAGAGCAGGAACGATTCATTCCATGTGAGGAAAGAACGAGAGGAAAGAGAGAAGCAGGAAAAGGAAGAGAGAAAGTCGGGGTTATTAGGTTCACAGCAAACATGGTTATCAGTGGATTGGGTTTAAATAGAAAGAGAAACAAACCACCTTCAAATCACATCACCTGCACTTCAGCGCTTCTGCTGATAATAACAGATGATTACAGCGTCCTGCGTTCACCTCTGTAACCTCTATGCACACTTTACACAATACTGCTGGGTAACTCATTTTTTAGTATGAATTACCAAAACGTACACACATACACATTACCAGAAATTTTAGATGATATTACATTTTTTTCTTAATTGCTTACACATCAAAAGAACCTCTACTGGCTGCAAATCCGAAATAAGTAATCCGGCTCTCAAAAGATAATCACATTTTCATCTCTTTGCACACATATTCCAATTTTCTGAATGTTTCCTTAACAATCATCACAAAAATAACCTGCAGCATAAAATAATATGCAGCATATTTAGCACAATACTCCCAATCAGAAGGCACTACTGCTCAATATGATTCACTCAGCTCATTATAACTCAGACTGAAATAACACGCTTCAGTATGAGTGGGAATACTAAACTAAAATTGCTCATACACCAATCAGCATCAGAAAAAAAAAAAACAAATAGGGACACAGATGAGTTATTTTGAACTTCTATTCATAAGTAAATCCTTAAATTGTAACTGTAATATATATATATATATACTGTATATATATATATATATATATATATATATATATATGTTAAAAAATACAGTAAAAACATTATTATATATTATATAATTATGGAATTATATCTGAATTATCAATGGAAGGTTTAAATAAGTAAATAAATAAATAAATAAACAAACAAACTTTCCAATTTATCCACTTGGAGAAGAGTACAACTTTCTAGTATTTTCTGTCTCAAAAAAAAAAAAGAAAAAGAAAAAAAAAAGTTGATATTTGATTGTTAATATGCACTTGTGTAGTATTTGGACCAATGAAATATTACAGTGGGCGGGGCTACAAACAAACAAGAAACTGAAAAAATTAAAAAAAATGTCCTTTCACTTGTTGCAATTGCGGCTGTTTAGGACAAAAACAGAACCTTAACTGTCACTGAACAAAGTCTTTGCATGGTTAAAACAATGTAAAACAGACCTTTTTCAGACATATTGCTGTATTTTATCCCTTGTTCTTAATGCCTGACAGTTTTTTCATTCACCTCTTCTCATGCTCCTGTGGGGAAACATTTTACAGTCATAGCCTATTTTAAGAGAGTCTCCATATGGTAGATAATTTCTGTACACTGCTGTGTGAAGCTGTGAGCAGATTTGTGAATAAGCCAAATTATCGTTGCTACTCCTGGTCATGAAATAAATAAGGAGTATGTGAATACAAGCACAGCACTACATCCGTCCTGCTAAGAATAGAAGGACTCTGTGTGGAATAATTCCTCATGAAATCGCAGAACGGCAGAATGAGGTGCTGTGCAACAAACAAGCAAAATACTCAGAGTCATCATTTCTAACCACAAAAAACTGGAGCAACACGGATGTGTGAGTTTTAATCTTATACTCATATAGTCTGTGTGATATCATATTTAGCACTAACTGCATAAGTAAATGCACACATCACAGATATATCAGTGGTTTTCAACTAGATTTTTACTTCAGGACCCAGATTTTAGAAATTATGTATTGTACTCAACAGGGTTTCTGCGGGTCTTAAAAAGGTCCTAATTCGCTCTTCCTCGTATTAAGGCCTAAAAAGGTCTTAAATCAAAGGAGAAAGTCTTAAATTCATAAAGTCATGGCATTAAATGTTGCATGCATTGCTAAAAATGAATATCTTATTCAGTATTTTTGTCTTGTTTTCCAAGTCAAATATCTAAACATCCTTAAATCAACATACATTTATGCTTGAGATGTTGAATGAAGACGTGCGGTCTTGTTTTCTGAGAAACTGAACAAAATTAAGTGAGTATATTCTTAATAAAAGAACAAACATTTGTCAATGGAGGATGAAAACTTGTTTTCCCTTTGAAGTTATAACAGATATTTGTTCTTTTGTAATCATAAACTCACTTCATTTTATAATTTTTACAGAAAGCAAGACTTCTTATCGTATGTCATCTTGCTTCTCAAGTACAAGTACCTCGGTTTTTAAGTGAAAAAAAAAAACAAAACAAAACAAAACAAAAAAAAACCTTATTTGTGAATAATTTTGGCAATATCCACTCAAAAATTGAGTTGCTTAAGCTCAGATCAATCATTTTCCCATGAAGGCCCACGATTACTCAAAAAGAAATACAAACCCTGTGCTAACCAAAAGAAAACAAGTTGACAAAAGATTGAATCCAATATTTGGTAATAATATAGCATAACTTGAAACTTAAAAGCAATTTTTTTGTGGGCCAGTCATTTTTACCAGGAACACCACAAATGTAACCAGGTGGGAAAAAATCCCAACCAAAAATCCAAAAATTCTAAAATAAATAAATAAATAAATGAATAAACGAATGAATAAATAAACACACACACACACATACATACACACAACAAAACAAAAACAAAAAGTGTACGTAAAATTTTAATGGATGCACAACTGTTGACATAAACGATAAAACATATGGGAAGCATTTTACCTTTCTTTTAAAAGTTGACATTTGTTTCACAGTATTAATACTTGACTATATGATTAACTAAAGTTTGCATTAACATTTTGTACCCCTGCACTCTGCAGTGATAAGCCTTTCTCCAGGGGGTATTCCATTAAACTGAATGTGAGATTGAAATCGTCCATCTTTGCAGTGAGAAATTCAAGGCCTTAATGACAGGGAATTTAAATTCTATTAACTCGCAGATAAAAGCCTGACACAAAATTGCATCTATATTTCATGAGGGAACAAGTACCTTAATGAGCAATTACCGCCTACTGCCTTCAGCCACTTCAAATACGCATTTTAAATACGCATTTTAGCTAACATTATGGTTGAACAGATTTGACCTATAATATGTAACCACATTAAATGAGTCATATGGGTTGAACACGGGAAACATGTTTGATTGTGGTTAAGTTTTATAGGAGACACACATGGAGCTCTCGGACACCTGTTACTCTCACTTACAAGGGTGAAACTGTGCAAAATAAACAGGTTTGTTATTAACCTGCAACCAATGATTCATTATTCCCTGAGCCCCAATCCACAACCAACCAAATAATAATTTAACTGCTTTTAATATTTCAAAATGAACACTTACTAGACTGAAGCAACCAAGGTTTATTTTATTATCCAAACATAATTAGTTTTTTTAGAAAAATCATGTTCAATTTTGAGTATCAAATATGATCATCAGGCTTTTGATAAATGCTTATTTGTTCATCCCTCAATCATCATTGTATTGCACTGCACTGTATGCTTGGAAATCACAAAGCTTTGATCATAAAACTAAGCATTTAAAAATCATATTATATTATATGATATTATTGGAATTAAAGATATTGGAAAATATAGAGCAACATACAGTATATTTATATGCATTTTATGTAAATAGTGTGTTATACTGCTATAAAAATCTCACTGAGGCCATATAAATATCAGCATCTGCACCAAATTGCATATTTTTGCTCAGTTTAGGCCTCAGAATAAAATTGAGGTGTTTTATCCTCCTTTATTTTGAGCTCCATATTCTCTTATATCATATAGTTTGAGCCATAAAAGCCTGATTTATCAAATATGGTATGCAACAAAAACACATATGCAAACTTTTGTTTTTATCTAAAAGCTTTGCAGGGTTGAGTATCAGCTGATGACCAGCTTTCCAGGCTGGAAGATCAACTTGGCCAGCTTAAACCACTTAAGCCCATCAAACTAACCTTTAAGCTGTTTTTTTTTTTTCTTTCAGCTGGATGATATGTAATATGTGCTACACAGCAGAAGAAAATTGATCCAAGTCAAAATCAATTGTGTGGAGCAACAGTTATTGATGAAAGAGTCATTTTGAGAAATTTAGTTTAGAAAAGAACATCTTATTACAGTATATCAAATCACTTTATATACGAAAAATCAACAGCGATTATCTATTGAAAAGAAATGCATGCAGGGAAAATACTAAAAAGTTGTGTTAATCTGTGCTGAACATCTGGAGAATTGCAGGGAAAAATTAAACCCCTGGTATTAAGAAGATTTCATTCAACTGTGGAGAATCTAATAACAAAGTGAATTAGTAAATTCACAACCAACTTAAATTCACAACAAATCATTTCACTCACACATTCACACAGTCATTCTTTAGGAATGACAATTGTATTTGAAAACTGTGTTTTTATACAGTAGAAACTGAAGTCAAACACTGCTTCTATTCTTATTAAAGTTGTAGAAAACACCAGTAACCTGAGTTCCAACATTTGCTAAATTCACACAGTCTTTCATTTATTTTGGGCCTAACACTATACTGAAAAACTCTAAATCTGACTATCACTCTACTAAAGACAATACTTGCTTGGTTATTAATTTATATTCTTTGCAAATTTTATATCACAAACATACTGTAAGTTCACCAACAACGAACGTCTGAGGTTACGTATGTAACCATGGTTTCCCGACACTATCGGAAGAACCCGATATTGGTATGCTTCGCCCCCGAAAGCAAACCTTAGGAACTTCCTGTGTTGAGGAAGGATGGATACATGGAAGTATGCATCTTTGAGATCTATTGTGACAAACCAGTCCTCAGACCTGATCTGAGACACGATCTGTTTGATAGTAAGCATCTTTAACCGAAATCGTTTGATATCGCGGTTCAGTAGATGCAGATCTATGATCGGACGCAAACCCCCATCCTTCTTCGGAACGATGAGGTAACGGCTGTAGAACCCTGATTCTCTCTTGAGAGGAGGAACACGTTCTATGGCCTCCTTCCTCAAGAGAGTCTCTACTTCAATACCAGAGCCTGCTCAGGGCCCACTAATGTAGGAATAACCCCGTTGAAGTGAGGTGGACGAGAACCAAACTGAATTCTATTAACCTCTCTCTACAGTGTGCAGGACCCATTGTGAGACATTTGGCAGAAGTTTCCACACTGTCAGAAAGTCTACTAAGGGAACCAGTCTCTCGAGACTGGCCTCTGGTGTTACTAGAGGAGCCACTTCAATGCCCTGAAACGATTGACCGGCAGGGAACGACCGACCTGACTGCTCTAGTGCCCTCATCTGAGGGGACGAGCTTTCCCGTGCCGTACTGTAGCCGGGCGGCAGCTGAGAAATTCGCTCGTCGGAGCTCACTGAGCCCTGAAGCACTGGGGGTGGCAGGGGTATCAGTGCAGCCCCCTGAGGGCAATGAGGAGGATCGGGCACCATATACTGAGGTGTGTACCTCTCTTCCCCAGGGTGGGCTACCCTCAGGGTCCTGACAGTGGTATTGTCAGGATCACTTGGCTGAGGACCTCTTAGACAAAATAACGGTCCGCAGATCCGTTTTCTGCTTTGAGGGCCCTGGCCGAGAGCGCCTGGCCGAGAGCGCTCTGTTTTTGGGTCTGGCGGTATGAGGAGCTGGACGGCTGGGACTGCTCCCGCTCAGCAGTCCCAAAGACCTGGGAACAGTGAGGGAGGAAGCGCTGGAATGCCACCGCCTGTTTCTTCGCTTCCTGAAACCTCTCGACGACAGTGTCTACTGCGCCGCCAAAGAGGCCAGAGGGCGATAGTGGGGCATCCAGCAGGAAGAATCTGTCCTTATCTTGTAACTCAGACAGATTCAACCACAGGTGTCACTCCGTGGCCACGAGAGCTGCCATGGAACGGCCGATGGCTCTGGCCGTTTCCTTGGTGGCCCGAAGCGACAGGTCTGTGGCCCGACGCAGTTCAGCGACAACGTCGGATTCCTCTTCCCCCTATCATCCAGGTCTTTTAGCAGGTCGGCCTGGTACGCCTGCAACACCGCCATAGTGTGCAGACACGCAACGGCCTGACCTGCCGCCGTATAAGCTTTCCCAACCAAGCTGGATGTCAGCTTTGGGGCCTTCAGGGACGATGCTGAGGACAGGGAGCGATAGCTCGCGAGCGTCTGCTCCACCGCTGCCCCATATCCCTTCTCATTCAACCCCATGATGTTAGAGTAATTAGATACTGTGGGGCTGAAGAGTTGGGACGAGTAAGGCTTCTCCTCATGATCTCGTAACCTCAGTATGGAGATCAGGGAAAAATGGAAGGCCCCGTCGTGAAGGCTGTGATCTAGCTTTAAGGAAACGCTCATCCAACTTGCTCTTAGGATGAGCGTACTGTTTCTCAGCTGGCCATTCAAAGTTCAGTTTGGCTACATCACGATTCACAACTTCACGAGCTCCTCATACGTGAGGGACTGCGGTGGCGAGTCCACAGTTTCCTCCGTGTCGATGCTCATCACATCAACCTCCTCGGAGGAAGATAGATGAAGCGCCTGGCCCTCTCTCTGGGGGGAAGAAACCGCGGGCGGGCTTCCAATCCCTGAGAGGGGGCCGTGGATTTAGCGGGTGAGGACCGAGATAAGGATGAGCCTGTCTCGGATCCCTCCACTAAATCCACTTGCGATCCTCGCGATAACAGCCACCGCTGCGCCTCAGCAACAGCGGGGCCGGACCCAGCAGGATCGCGAACCTGGCCGCTTTCATTGAAGACAGCCGGAGCACACAGAGTGGGAGAATCTCACGGTCATGACAGGCAGCCCCCTTGAGAGCTGCCCGTGCATGCTCCACTCCCAAACAGATGACGCACAAATCGTGTATATCCCCACCCGAGAGATAGCGTGGGCAGGGAGGAACACACAATCTGAAACGCCGTCCACTCGCCACATCTTGTTTCTTTGTTTTACACTTAGGCATTTTCTCACTTGCTAACAGAGTTTCACTGACTGACTGAGTGCTTTGCATACATTCACACACACACCACAGACACGCTCACTGAAGAGCAGAAGCTAACATGTGCGCTTGCCGGATGCGCCTTTATGCTTCCTGGTTGCTCACGTCACCACGCTCGTGACGTCTTGCTTCGCTATTGGACTGATTTCACACATGCTTCAGTACGGTGTCTCGCCGGGGGCATTCCCAAAGTGTTCGACGCAGCTCGAGTTCCTGAAGGGGAACCAATTTTTCTTGTTTTTTGAAAGAATGTTAAAGTTCAACACAATTTCATTTTCATTTCAACATTTCAATTGTTTTGCACTAGATAGATAGATAGATAGATAGATAGATAGATAGATAGCAAATGCCTTGTTCCAGTAGTGCCAAAGTAAACTTCAAAAGAGCATAAAGTCTTACCACATTTACACAACATATGTCCAATCAAAGCATGTGTTCATCCTTCAAATTTTAATTAAGTGACAGTAGCTTTGAAAGCATTTGTGTTGCATCCAGTGCACAGAACTAATGGACGCAGCTCTGGTGGAAGACAGCGACTCGTAACGCATATGATCAATCCACAACATACTACAATAGGACTGAATTAATTCTTTTGACATTTTTTCGGCTTTTAAAAATGTTAATATGTTTATAATATCTAGCAGTGTTATTTTTTCATCATTTTCATCAACAGTACGTCATTAGAATCATCAATGAACATTTTCAGTCAGTAATTTTGTTGATTGATTAACACTGAAAACTGGAAATAATGAGACTAATATGAGATTAGATATTGATTTATAATTTGCTCTGTAGTTTTCTAGCTGATGAAGGGAGAGATCAGAGGCAGTGAAACGGCAGGACGGGACTGATGGATGCCTGATCAGCACTCAACAAGCCTGATATCTGTGGGACAGGCCTCTAGAAACAGCAGACAGAGATCCACTTCATCATCAGCCACACAAAATCCATCCATCCATCCATCTAGAACCATATACAGCGAGTGTTTGATGAGCTGGTTACACACGACAGTAACGAAACCTCAGTTTTCTAATGAATGGAGAGAGCAAATCTGATTTAGAAGGAATATTTATGACTGCATGTACTTCACTGAGTCTTTCATAATTTAAAATAAATATCACAGAGAAATGTACATAATTACCATATTACAAAATCCATTAACAACAGACTTTGTTAACAGAAATAGCCATTTATTAATACGATGCAATGGGCTGAAATGAATGCAATAGTCTATTCAAATATGTCTAAAAAGAAGTCACAGAGGAGGATATGAAAAATAAAACTGCTTCCAAACCATTGTGTGTGTTTCCAGGGAATTTAACCTATATAGTGTTAAATGCCATCATATATGCCAGGATCAATCTATTCACCACAAAAATCAAATCACAAAAACAGATTATCCTTGCCTGCATTGAGTCAGGATGGTCAGCTTCCAGTATCAGATAGTAAAGTGGAAATCTCTGCCAATTATTATACAAATAGGAGAAATAGAAATAATAAAACACATTTGCCCAAACGTGCATCACCTCAGTTTGAGCCAGTAAAGTAAATAAGTGTGAAAAACAGGTTTTCCCACATTTGAAATATCTCTCATTGGACTCTGTACAACCATAATGGGCAACTGGCAAATTTATTGTAACCCATTTGTTGCAAAATTGCTATAAAAGGCTATCAACAGCTAACAATTTCTTCAAATTTAATGGATGGTCCAAATCATTGTATGAGGCTTGTGAGGATGCCAGATCTGGTACAATTACTCCTAAAATGTTCTTTCATCAGATATTCTGCTGCATTTCTGTAAGTCAAAAGAACATTGCTTTCAAATGATTTGAAGCATTTAGGCTTAAGTGACTACAAATGGATTATAATAAAAGACAGAATTCAATTCTGAACGCTGTTTTGATGGTTTCTTTTATCAAGCTTAAATCACTAAAATATCCATTGCAGGGTAAATGATATCCAGTTAAACATTGTCTGCATGAAAATTACTTTTTTCTTTTATTATACAGAAATGTTTATTCCTATTCAAACATACGGAATAGAGGATAAAATTTGAAAAAAGTTTATTAATGAAAAAGTAATGACACGCTGGTCTTTTCACACCAAAAAATCTGTTGCGCTGTTTCTGAAGACTTGGAAATAGTGCATTAACTCTCCGGTAAGACTAACCAATTTTATAGTAATTTGCTTAGCTTCCCAATCTATAAAAATTCATTATATGAAAAATGGCTCCAAGAGGATTCTTAAAAACATATATATACAGGTGCATCTCAATAAATTAGAATGTCGTGGAAAAGTTCATTTATTTCACTAACTCAACTCAAATTGTGAAACTTGTGTATTAAATAAATTCAATGCACACAGACTCAAGTAGTTTAAGTTTTTGGTTCTTTTAATTGTGATGATTTTGGCTCACATTTAACAAAACCGACCAATTCACTATCTCAACAAATTAGAATATGGTGACATGCCAATCAGCTAATCAACTCAAAACACCTGCAAAGGTTTCCTGAACCTTCAAAATGGTTACACAATAGCCCATACAATCATGGGGAAGACTGCTGATCTGACAGTTGTCCAGAAAACAATCATTGACACCCTCCACAAAGAGGGTAAGTCACAGAAGGTCATTACTGAATGGTTGGCTGTTCACAGAGTGCTGTATCAAAGCATATTAAGTGAAAAGTTGACTGGAAGGAAGAAAAGGGGTAGGAAAAGGTGCACAAGCAACAGGGATGACCACAAGCTTGAGAATACTGTCAAACAAAGCTGATTCAAACACTTGGGAGAGCTTCACAAGGAGTGGACTGAAGCTGGAGTCAGTGATCAAGAGTCACCACGCTCAGACGTCTTCAGGAAAAGGGCTACCAAGCCACTTCTGAAACAGAAACAATGTCAGAATCATCTTACCTGGGCTAAGGAGAAAAAAAACTGGACTGTTGCTCAGTGGTCCAAAGTCCTCTTTTCAGATAAAAGTAAATTTTGCATTTCATTTGGAAATCAAGGTCCCAGAGTCTGGAGGAAGACTGGAGAGGCACAGAATCCAAGCTGCTTGAAGCCCAGTGTGAAGTTTCCACAGTCAGTGATGAATTGGGCTGCCATTTCATCTGCTGGTGTTGGTCCATTGTGTTTTCTGAAGTCCACAGTCAATGCAGCCATCTACCAGGACATTTTAGAGCACTTCATGCTTCCTTCTGCTGACAAGCTTTATGGAGATGCTGATTTCATTTTCCAGCAGGACTTGGCACCTGCCCACACTGCCAAAAACACCAAAAGTTGGTTAAATGACCATGGTGTTGGTGTGCTTGACTGGCCAGCAAACTCACCAGACCTGAACCTCATAGAGAATCTACGGGGTATTGTCAAGAGGAAGATGAGAGACACCAGACCCAACAATGCAGATGAGCTGAAGGCCACTGTCAAAGAAACCTTGGCTTCCATACCACCTCAGCAGTGTCACAGACTGATCACCTCCATGCCACGCCGAATTGAGGCAGTAATTAAAGCAAAAGGAGCCCCTATCAAGTATTGAGTACATATACAGTAAATGAACATACTTTCCAGAAGGCCAACAATTCACTAAAAATGTTTTTTTTTTTTTTTTTATTGGTCTTATGAAGTATTCTAATTTGTTGAGATAGTGAATTGGGGGTTTTTGTTAAATGTGAGCCAAAATCATCACAATTAAAAGAACCAAAGACTTAAACTACTTCAGTCTGTGTGCATTGAATTTATTTAATACACGAGTTTCACAATTTGAGTTGAATTACTGAAATAAATGAACTTTTCCACGACATTCTAATTCATTGAGATGCACCTGTATATATATATATATATATATATATATATATATATATATATATATATATATTGGGGATATAATTTCTTAAAAGTAGTGTTATTTTTGTATTACAGATATATATATATATATATATATATATATATATATATATTTTTTTTTTTTTTTTTTTTTTTGATTTAGATTTTATTTTCATATTTTCTGTTTTAACTTCAATTTTGTAATTTAGTTGTCATTTAAATTTTTATACTTTTTTTTTAACTGAATCATTTTTATTGGGTTTATTATATCGGTATTTATTAGGTTTAGTTATTTTAGTATTTCAAATTAAACTGAAAAAAAAAAACTGAAAAATGTTGCCTTTGCAATTAGCTGAAATATTAGATTTTATTTCAAAAAGTTTTTCGGTTTATGGTCTTAGTTTTAATTTTAGTTTCACTTAACTACTACAACCCAACTTACTACTGAGAAAGACACCAAGGGAGCCATTCCTCCAAATCTTTGTTTTTAAAAAAAATTTGATTTCGTTTCTGTTTCCGGTTCTGTTCCAGTCAAAATTTCGTTCGTTTCCGGTTTTCGTTTTCGTTTCTTGAACCGGTTCAGAGCCCTGGTTAGTACTAGTTATTATTTTAAGTTTTTTTTTTTAAATTATTTAGTCAATCATATATGAAGAGTTCAGATGCAAAAGCCTCTAAGTGCCATCTGAAATTTTCTTCTAAAATGAGCATTTTTCTCAGGCTTCTATGTTTATGCTCAGTTATTTCACTTTAATGACAATGAAAAGAACCTGTACCTGAGAAAAATGCTCATTTTAGAAGAAAATTTCAGATGGCACTTAGAAGCTTTTGCATCTGAACTCATATATAGGATTTTCATTTATAGGATATGAATTCATATATAGGCCTACCTATATATATATATATATATATATATATATATTCTGTGATTAAATTAGAATTGCTATAGACAATAATAATGTAATAATGTTGTATGTATCTATAAGTTGGTCTAGTTCTGGTTGCAGTTCTTGCTGTAAACTAGGTAGTGTAAAATCTAAGAAGCATATTCAAGAAAACGTTTATGAAAATGTACAAACACAGGAAGCCTATAGCCTATATTCCAGATAAATGCCATCTAATTCAGGGGTGCAAAATTCAGTTCCTTGAGGACCACAGCCCTGCAGAGTTTAGCTCCAACCCTGCTCAAACACACTGTTGTTTAAAAAAAAAAAAAAAAATCTGATTTATAGCTGAATCGTGTGTATTTGGGTTGATGCTAAACTTTGCAGTATAAAATTAGTTAGGCTACTGTTATAGTATTATAGGGTTATTATGGCTAGATGAAATAAATGAAATAAAGCATGACGTACAGAGTAGGTCTAGTGATGTTCTGGTTTGGCATCATCAGTAACAACATCTACTCATAAGTCACTCAGAAAAGTTCTGATGAATGAAGTATTATTCTCTTGAAGGACAGTCGGATTCTGCTCTACCAGCACATAAATGGATTTCTGGAAATAAAGCTGCCGATGAGCTAGCAATAATAGTGTTACAATAATACGTATTTAACTTGACAGCTGTTATTAAAATAATGCAATAGAAGCTGCCTCAAACTCAGAACTATAAAGAAATTAAGAATGTTGTGTCTGAAAGCTGTGCAAAATGACATTCCTTCTGTAGCCCCGGTGCAGTTACATTAAATAGATACGCAAATTCATTAGACATTGTTTTTTATGGCCAAATATATGGCTAAAGACATCTAAACATTACACCCATATGTCCATGTTGAGCATTTACAAATTGGAATCACTGGAAGAGAGCCATATCAAATTAAACCTGTTTTATATTTTTTCCCAAATTGTGTGTAGTTCATTTTAGTTTTCCTACATTCTTTTTTAATGGTCTCTTATGTCTAATCAATTGTATTCACAATTTAATAATTAAAAAAAATTAACAATAATAGGGCCCTATGAAATGTTTATTTTTTTTCAGTGAAATTCAGTGTTGACTAGGATTTAATGCAAATCATAATTATTATCAAAAATTGTGGTAATAAAATGAACGCATAAACAGTTCTAACAATTTAATCAATGTCATATAATGTAATCAAGTGAAATCTTAACAATTCCTTTAAATGTTTGGCAAACAAAGTGCGGCAAACAGAGGTTTACTGTTTAAATTAAAACATGATATTGTGTGATATTCCTTAAAAATAATTGTATTGTTATTATTATTTTAGAAGTTTTACTATACAAATTTTTTTTTTTTTTGTCATAATTTCTTCAAGTTAAACAGAACTTTTATTTTGTCAGTCTGTAGTGAAGAGCTTTGAGTTTCTCTGTGTATATAGTTTTATCAAATGATCAGCTCTGGAGATGAAGTGTATGTGTTCATGTCCTCGTATAGTGAGACGCAGACACTGAAAGCACCACAAGTGTCACACATGCTTCAGTACTGTATGTGTAGAAGACAAAATCGTGGCACTTATTCACACAGAGATACACAGAACATACATACTTCATGGTTACATAGCAGTCTTTTTACAGTTTAATATTCACAAACGCTAGTACATATCGGGATTTAATTGTGTACAGCTCTACTTTTGATTTATTAATCAAATTTTTGCTACTCAGGCTCATTGGAAATATATGCCTTTTACGTACATTTCTGCAAAACTCATACCTATATGTACAAATTGCTGCAGTTTCCAGTTAAAATTAACACTAGAGGCAGTAAAACTCTGACAACTTTTATTCCTTTTCACACAAAGTATGATTTACAAGGCCAGAGTTTCGATTAATAAAGCCTAATTTTTGCACAATTCCTTACATAATATTATGTTGTGACTTCAAAACAATTTTAACATGCTGCGAGATTTGAAAACTGATACTTTTGAACATTAGCATCACATAAACAGCTTCATATGTATGGGTTTTCTTACTCAGTAGGTTTGCTCAGTAGCTCACCCGATACAGCGTTGCACTGAAGTTAAGAGCTCTGTTATGACTACTTGAATGTAATATCGTGTTACAGAAATGTCACCACAAGCATGTATTTCCAATGAACCTGGGTTGAAATTTTGCCAAATTCTGTGACATTCCATAAATTATACAGTAAATTCCATTTGTGTGACTGAAGTCCACAATTCTGTCCGCATTTCTCATTACTATCTCATTGCAGAAATCATAAGGCCCTAAATCTGTTAATTATAAGGGTCTACATAACTTTTGGTCATGTAGTGTAAATCACAAATTGTGTTTTGGAAATACTTCATTATCTGATATTTAATTGATTTTTGTGAATCGGATTCCACTTAGCTATTGCTAAAACAACCAATGTTCACTCTAGAATGAACACATGAGTCAAATTAATTACTACAGAAAAAGATTCACAAAATGTAATGTGTGAATACATTTCCCTTGAGCGGACACTTCTATCTTCTCCTGACCAGACTTCTAGATTTAAAGAACTCTTAATTATCTTTGATTGATAAGGCGAAAACTTACGGATGGTTGAACTACCGCTGAGCTATTCTCTCCTATTCCAGCAGGACATAACAGACAGAGGTATTTGATGCTAAAGCATTTCCAAGAAAGCTATTTTTAAAAGAAACATTCATGGATTTTACAGTTGAGATCTCAGCAGAACTCAATGATCTGATAAAGACACCACTGTAAATTGAGTTGTGAGTAGGCCGGAGAGTGAGGTAGGAAAGAAAAAAACATTTAAAGCAGAAATTCACATTTCGGTCAATAATCTTTTAGCCAGAGAACATGCTGACATTTAATAATTAAACAGGATCACTCAGCAGGAGTCCTTTAATACTAATCTCTCCTCTGATCATGCCACTAATCACAGAAAAGCCTGACAAATATGCTCCCGTTTTCACTGCAGGGGGAATGGTTTCACAGCCAGTTTCACCGGTGAAGACCATGAATTCATGAAAATATCTAAATACAATATAATATATCTTTAGTAGTGATGTACTGGTATAAAAAATTGGTCTTGTATTAAAAAAAAAAAATCAAATAAAAAAACATTTTGGATGGCATTGGATGGTAAAAAAAAAAGAAAAAAAAAAAAAGATACCGATAAGACAATAATTATTTTCATATTAGAGTCGATAACTGAAGAATGATATTAAATTCTATAGCATTTAATCAAAGCAAATTAAAGATAAAACATTAAAAACTTATTAAAAACTTAAATTTATCCTTTTTAAGTACTACAAGTGAATTTAAGCATCACAACATTATAATAAAACAGATTTTAAAGAAACAAAGACTTAGTAAATTTCACAAATAATTACAAAGAAACAGCCAGTACACAGAATTAATTTTGAAATTTTGAATTAAAATAACTGAAATAGTATTTTCTTGTAAAACATACTCCAATAATCTGTTTTATTTACAACTTTGACAAATCTTCTTCTTCTTGTTTTATTTAGTTTTATTATTATTATTATTATTATTGAACAATAACACACACACACACAAAAATATTAGGCATATTAACAGCCTCATGCCATTTCTATTAAGGTCATAATATCTGTTTGATATTTTGCTAAACCTTTGCAATCTACTACAAAAAAACAAACAAAAAAAAACCCCAAAACAAAACAAAAACAAAATCAGTCTGTCAATCATCTGAAGTGTCATCTGACATCAGCGGGGGAGTTGCTTGTGTTTGTGTTTTGAGATCGGTGGCAGGCAGCTGCTCACAGCAAGAAGCATAAAAACAATAATAGTCAGCAAGAGAAACCGAAGATAGGACTGACATGTACACAGCAGCGCTGAGCTGCTATAGCCTTCAGAATCAGCTGCATTCATGCTAAAGGCAGCATGTTACCATTTGAGATCAGTGTGTCTGGTCCCTCACTCGTCTGATTAAGTGAGTGTTTACCCAACACTGTTTAAAACTTTAAACAAAAAACTTTTGATGTGTTTTGACTGTTTTACACAACAACAGTGTTTTGGGGGCCTGAAAATGCAAAGTTTTAAAACGTGTTTGAAATCGCGTTCTTTTTTTTTTTTTGAAAACGCTACTGCTATTGTCGCTGTGTAAACAACAAAAATGCATGCTTGTGCATATTACATGTTTAGTCTACAGGAATGCATATGTACGCAGGTGCGTAGTGTTTCTTTACAAAGTGACGTCGCCCACTACAGGCCTGGCATGCATAATACAGCAGCTCTTTTGACATTGTTGTTGTCAGTACACAAAACTGTTTAAAAACGCAAAGGAAAAACTAAAGTTTTTAGTACATTTCTGTCATGTAAACATACCCTAAGACTAAAGATATGTGTTTAGTCTCAGTCAACTTCAAACAGCACCTCATCAACTGTTACCTTAAAGAGCTACTTCTACCTGATTCAACCCATAAAAATAAATTCCATTAGAGTGTATTTAGGTTAATTCATTGACATTAAATAATATTTTTGACTTGAATTAAAATAGCTGTTATCATTTTTAGGTTATCATTTTTTCCAGTGTACCTTTGGATAGCTCAGCCTAATGATTTATTTATTTATTTATTTATTTTTTACTTTTTCAGTGGATTCGATAATTTGCTCACTAGTTTTATAGTTTTATACTTACAAAAATGAACAGCACTTTTCAAAAATGTTTAAAATCATGTGCACTCACATGGGATGAGTAGTCTAAGTGATCCTGCTTGTGTCCCACAGCCGTCTCAAAACACAGAGCAGGATATATGATGAAACATTTATCTTTGTGAGGAAATGTAATTAAACTTGACTTAGATACTAAATTTCCATTGCTTTCCATGTTCATGGACTTTGTATTTTTTCTATTTTAAAGCACTTTTAAAGTTTGAATCACATTAAAAGCTTAGTTTACCAAAAACTGTCACCATCACAGCCCAACTACTTCCTTTATCTTGGCAACTCTCAGAAACTAGACATTTTCAATCATGGACTAAATTAAACCACACCATAGGTGCATAAGTCCAAGATGACTGCTATCAGCCAGCGCAACATAAAACAGTGAACCTTAATAAAAGAATACCACTTACTAATAACATAATTTAGATTTAATTAAAAAATAAATGAAGAGATTTAATAATAATCCAGAAAATCCTTTTAATCGCTGAGCATGCTTTCCATATTATCTGGACATCAGCTGTTTATTATGCAGTCCATTGTGCTATAGGTCATGAGGGACATTAAATAAGAAGTAATAAACGGAATATGGAATCAATTACAGCTCCCTAGGCTGATGGCAATGATATCATTCCCCTTCTGTTAATACATCTCTCACACCAGCCGTACTCTGAATGCTAACAGGATGTCGGTCACTCCAGTGGCATATAGTATCAAAAGGTGTAGCCTTTAACTTAAAATGTTAACAACATTAATTACTTCACGATTTCAATAGCATAACATATTCTTTTCTGCATAAAATATGTTCACTTTACACAGTAAATTGTGAGCGCTCAAAATAACATTGTATTTAAGCATCTTCACATGAAGGATCGTCAATCCTGGGATTTTGCGGGTCAGATGTGGACAGACGCTGAAATCAGATAATATTGTCATTACTGGCCTGCTGGTCCAGATATAAGCATTCTGCTGTATATGTGAGGGCTTCTGGGTTCAAAGGCTGAATAAACTGCCGCTTTTTCCTATTTTCAGCAAAAGAAAGGTTTACTGAATGACTTAGTGTCAGCTATTTTGATTCTTTTCAGTGATTACAGATATTTACCCAGGTCTATTCTTAATTATTGAAATAGAGATTTCTGAATTACTGAAAAACAGTTTTCATCTTACCAAATACAACTTTTTTACTTCTTGACTTTCTTGGGCTTGTGAATGATGCATTGTCAGATCTCTGGGTCACATTTTCCTCCCAAAGAACGTGAGGGGAAATTTAGAAACTTCTCATTCAGTCTCCCTATTCTTTAATATATATTTTGTCACTTCACCAGGAAGGTGAGGAGGAGAAATAAGGAGAAAGCTAAGCGAGGAGATGAGCAACAGGCAAACCATTTATCTCTGTCTCTGGTTAGGTTAGGTGTTCTTTCTATCTTCGTCATTCTCTAAAACTGTTTAAATGTCATTCAGCATATGTTCAAGGGCTGGCAGAGGACAAATACATTGTGCCAGTTTTGCCCTCTTTTATTGCCAAAGCTTGATGGGTTTGGCCAAAAACAACATGACATAGTCAAACAGATGGAGAAAAAAACATACTAATGCATGGTTATTTATTTATTTAAATTCCCCATCACAATCTTATGCCATTGGTATAACCAGTATAGATATCTCTGCGTATTTCACTGGGATAGGAGAACTTTAAGAACCATTTTTCAAGAGAATCGCAATTACTGCAAAAACTGTGCTGATTGACTCTGTTACTAAAGAAAGTGGCAATCATACACTAGACAGCATGCTTTGACCTGTGTAACCTCTGTCTGTCTTAGTAACATCATTCAGATTCACAACCTATACTGTAGATGCAGCAAAAAATCAATAGGAAATGTCACACTCTCTTTGTCCTGTTAGGTGAACAATCTGCACCAAGACAAGCAATGAATGGCACGGTTTATGTGTTTCAATTTGCCATCTGGTTACAGAGGCATGAAAACAGACTCCATTATACTCCTGAGAGAGAGACAGCGAGGGAGAGGGGAAAGGTGGGCAAGGAGACGCTGAAAAAGAGAAAGCAGAGGAACATTAAAGAGATGGGGGAAGGAAAATAGCAGAGGAAGAGAGAAAACAGGAGGGAACAGCAAACCAACACACACCAGATTCACATCCATTGCACAATAAATGGTTGCAGAATCTCCCTGGTGACCAGTGACATTAGAAAGAGACAATCAAACGGTTTAGAGATAAACCACAATAACAGATTTATTTCAGACAGTATTTCCACTTCAACAATATCCAACATAATAATTATAACAAATCTTTTCTTAATGCACATTCCTGGGTTTATTGTGCACAATTCACTGATGCACAGAAAAAAAATGCTTCTTATAATCTTTTGTTAAAATTATTAAAAAAAAAAATGTATCAAAAATAACTTCCTCCCCTCCAAATGCTACACCTCAAGTGTACATATTAATAAATAAATGGTACATATTAGTACATTTTTAAACGGTTCATCCCCAGTGACAACTTTTGTGTTTTTTTTTTTTTTTTTCCTGAGAGTGTGTACATTTCATTCCTTTTTTGTACTGTTACGTTCAAAGGATTTGTTTTTGAATGAAGGTAACTAATTTTTTTCTGAATGTAATAAAATATGCAATTTTGACCCAATTGTGACTAATTTTCTATAAAATATTTTCATTTTGTTTTGATTGAAGTGAATATGATTTTATTAAGTGTAACTGGTGTGAGATTATGGATGTAAACACTCAGTGTCTCTAAACAAAAAGAAGGTTTTATATACAAAAGAGAACAACACTAATCAGCATCATCATGACTGGAATATTTTGAAGTGCTTTGAAAGACCTGCAATACTCAAATACTAATGAAAAACGGGTTTGCCTTTATTGTTTCATCATAATGAATTAACTTTTTTGTTAGCATTATTTCAGAAATGTAGAAACCCTTATCCTAATGCCAGCTTCCTTATTTCTGACCAGATTCAGCTTATATGCTAGTAGCTACAGACAAACACCATTTTCCATCACTGTAAATTATGAATGAGGCTTCAGACGGCTGTTTTTGTTGTGGAACGAAACCATCCCAGCAGTGTAAATCTCTGCAGATGAACACTATAGCATTAATGCGTGAAAAAAGGCTTCTTATTAATTGATCTCATGGAATAAGCAGTACACATGATTACAGAGCATTGTGTTCGTGTATTTAACGGCACACAGAAAGATGAGTCGCTGGGGAAGAGGGTGCAGTTTCACGGTTACTAAAGACTTGCTAATGGCTGCTTAGTCCCTGGATGAGTATTTCTTCCAACCGCTCCAGGTCTTTATAAGTACGAACAGCACTTTTCCCATGTGAGACTGATTAAGGGACAACCACCTTCCCAAATTAATTAGCACTTTACCTTGAGTAACCACGATAAAGCAAGCATGAAATCAAAATTAACCATTTGCTTCCTTAATAGATGTTTCTGGTCTCATTGTGACTCAGTCAAATAAATGAATAAATGAGTGAAAGAAAGAAAGAAAGAAAGAAAGAAAGAAAGAAAGAAAACAAATGAATGAATGAATGAATGAATGAACAAAGAAAGAAAGAAAGAAAAACATGAATGAATGAATGAATGAATGAATGAACAATCAAACAAATAAAAGAAAGAAAGAAAACAAATGAATGAATGAATGAATGAATACAATACAATACATAGATGAATGAATGAAATAAAACATGAAAGAATGAATCCATAAGTGCATGAATGAATGAATGAATGAATGAACAACCAAACAAACAAATAAATGAGAGAAAAAATACACAAATGAATGAATGAATGAATGAACGAACAAAAGAAAGAAAAAAGAATGAACACATGAATGATGAATGAATGAATGAATGAATACATACATACATAAATACATAGATGAATGAATGAAATAAAACATGAAAGAAAGAATACATAAGCACATGAATGAAAGAAAGAAAAAAAACAAATAAAAGAAATAAAGCATAAATAATAAATAAAATTATTTCTTAAAGGGTTAGTTCACCCCAAAATGAAAATTATGTCATTAATTACTCACCCTCATGTCGTTCCAAACCCGTAAGACCTTCGTTCATCTTCAGAACACAAATGAAGATATTTTTGATTAAATCGGAGAGCTATCTGACCCTCCATAGACAGCAACGCAGCTGAAATGTTCCCAGGTCCAGAAACATAGTAAATACATCAGTAAAACAGGTCCATGTGACATCAGTGGCTCAACTTCAGTTTTGCGACGCTACAAGAGTACTTTTTGCAAAAAAAAAAAACAAACAAAAATAACATAATTTACTCAACCATTCTTCTTCCCCAAGTTACGTCTTCCGCCATTTTAGAGAGTATCACAATACATATGCATGCTTTCCCCTAAGCTTAAACAACGCTTCTTACGCAGATTATACGTTCATGCGCTCTTTCCCCCCTGAACTTAAATAACGCTGATTACGTCAAATATGTTCTTGGGTACTCTCCAAAATGGCGGAAGACGTAACTCGGGGGAGAAGAATTGTTGAATAAATTATTTTATTTTTGTTTTCTTTGCGCAAAAAAAGTACTCTCGTAGCATCGCAAAACTGAAGTTGAGCCACTGATGTCACATGGACCTGTTTTACCGATGTATTTACTACGTTTCTGGACCTGGGAACGTTTCAGTTGCATTGCTGTCTATGGAGGGTCAGATAGCTCTCTGATTTAATCAAAAATATCTTCATTTGTGTTCTGAAGATGAACGAAGGTCTTACAGGTTTGGAACGACATGAGGGTGACATCATTTTCATTTTGGGGTGAATTAACCCTTTAATAACTACTCATGTTGGACATGACATTCCACATGCTGAGCTGAGAGAACGATCACAAAGGTGTGCGATCTGAGACGCTTCGTTCCGAAAATCTCAGCATTTTTCATCTCCTCGGGCAAACGGCCAGTGTGTGTTTCTGATGTAACTGAATGGAAACAGTAATGTGTTTCAGAATCAAAACCTGTTCTGCCCATGGAGAATAACTTGCATTTAATACTTCTGTTCTCTTCTGTGAAACTGATAGATAGGTTTTTGTTTCTGAAGACATTTCTGCTGACCTTATTTCTCACTACAATAAAGCATTCATTTATTCATTTTATTAGTACCACTCCAAAGCAATTTGGCTGTGCCCTGAGCTCAGGCCACTATACACAGAGTTTATTTACATAGATGTGGCTTTAACAGAGTTGAGTTATGATTGCTCTGGGGGTGGAAAGTGAAGGACGATGACTCTTAGACCGTCCCCACTGCAGGAGACTTAACCATAATGGATTTTCCTCTCTGCATCCATCTATTACCCTCTCAGTGCTCATTAGAGCCCCGCTCACTGCACACCAGATAGATGCATTCAATATTACAAATGTTTCACACATTCTTCATGATGTGTTTTCATCAACATGCTGATGTCTTTCCTTCTTTTCAAACCTTTAACAATACAAGTGAAGCATCTCAGATCCAGGAAATATTCACATATAGAACCCTATGATTTCCACAATGCAGAAAATGCAGACGGAATTGCAGAATCTGGTTATAAAAAAATGGAATTTAAGGTATACAATGGAATGACTTGGAATTTGGCAAAAACTTGCGATATGTACTAGTGTCTGTGAATATTAATGCCGAAAAAGACTGCTATTTAATAAGAAAAATACATGTTTTGTAAACTTTATCTCCAGAGCTGCTCTAGAGTCACTTCATCTGCATTTCATTTAATAAAAACTATTGCCAGTTGCACACAGAAAGCTTTTCACTACAAGCCGCCAAAATAAACGTTTGCTTAAGCTTAAAGAAATTATGAAAGTAATAGATGTTTTAACATGAGAATGTACTTCTTAGAGTAATAACAACGATACATTTTATTAAAATATTTTAGAGGAAGATCGCATTATTTTTTTATCCATGTTTTAATGTAAACTGTAAACCTCTGTTGTGCACCACTTTGTTCGCCAAAATATAAAAGGAATTGTTCAAATTACATATGATTACATTTTATAAGATTAAAGAAATTAAAATAATTTAAAAATAATCACGATAGATGCATAAGAAGAGAATACAAATGATTCACATAATTAAAAAACAGATTTAAAATTAATTTTAAAAACTTCAGAATAAAAAATGACTACTACAACTTATAGATAATAGATTAGTATTAAATAATAAAACACAGAATCCAGAGCAATTAAAACAAACAATTCAGATTTTCTGAAAAAGTCCACTATTACTGTTAAAATGTTAATACATTTTTAAATTGTTCAAGTTTGAATCAATTTAATGCATTAGACATCCTTACTGATTATTAAAATTTATATAAACTATTAAAACAGAATCTGAAAAAATAAATAAATAATAAAAATAAAATGGAAAACATAATTTACCATACTAAAAATGGCATAAGAATAAGAGTGAGATTCGGAGGTCTAGATAAGAGGGTGAACTACTGAAGAACCTTTCGCTTTAGGAGTGAATATAATAAGACTTTCAATCAAAACAAACACAAATAGCACAGAACACAAAATCCGCCTAAGATGTAAACTAGATGATATGTAATATGTTCAAACAAACACTGATTTCTAAAGCCAGTTCTGTCTATTCAGTAATTTACTCATCAATGACAACGTCATTTATCATTTCAAGGTGTGTTTTTAGACAATATTGGTTGATACCAATCATGCAATTACTTCAATTCAAATGAATCAATGTATAGTCTTAATATATAGATATTAATATATATTCTATACTACATGCAACACACTACACTTGTGCACTACACTGATTAATTGCACGATACTGCCATTCAAACTTCACTCCCTTTACTATTTGCACTTCTGGTCAAATGCATTTCATCGGCTCTTTACTTGTGTGCTACACAATGACAACTGATTAAAATATAATCCAACAGTTTTTGCAGATACAGAAAGTTGACGAGTTCTGCAGTGTAACATGCTGTACTCTATCTAAATCTACTTTAAACAGCGCTTTTTCTAATAGGTTTTTAATACTATGCATGCAGCTTTTATGAGCTCAAATTAATTGGAATAACTGAACTTCATTTGTCACACTGTGAGACCACTGTAATGAACCAGTGAAGGCAAAAAAGTGATTAAAATAATGAAAAAAAAAAAAAACATACACTTTACCTTAAATTCAAATACATCTGAATCTAAAATCTCACAGACATGCAATGCATCGCCCAGCGTTAGTAATGTAAGCTTTAATGGTTATCTAATAAGAGAGTCTTTACTGTCAGAAAGCTCCATTCCTCACTTCTGTATGCATGTGTACACACACACACACACACACACACACACACAAACACAGCATGCCACAAGAAAAACAGTGCAAAAAGACAGAGTTGCAAACACACACAAAGCAAGACAAGAGCTTCATCCAGACATTGATTCAGTGTGTGAGAGAGCGAGCAATGCTCTGTTACCTTGCAGCAGCTGAAGAAAACACACTACGAGAGCGCTGCCATCTGCTCCGAGCACAGGGTGCAAAGACCAGGACCAACTCTGTCTTCCAACTCTGATGTTCCCGTGCTCTGTTCTGTATCTTTCTCTCTCTCTCCTTCCCACCTTCGGGCTGACGGACTCCTCCTGTAGGATTTGTCTGAGGAAAGGATCTACTGTACACCTCTCTCTCTCTCTCTCTCTCTCCACCTTCGTTCCTCTCCTGCTGTCTTTCTTCACAGTCTTACTCCAGCTCTGCCTTCAGCTCATCGTAGCGCTCTCCGTCTCGCTCTCCTCCAGTATACTCTCTCTCTTTCTCTCTCGCCCTCATTAGATCACTGGATTGACTATTTCTCACTGTATGTTTGTTTATGGGAAAACGAGTGAGTGTGAGCACGTGTGCACTACTGGTTTTCCATATTAGCCCTCTGATGCATTAATTGTTAATCACGAAGGAAAAATATATTGTGTTTGTTCTTCAAAATCGTACTTCATGATTGACATGATCTTTGATTTCAAACTAGGCTTCACTGCTGTATATTCAATTTGTCACTATGTCGTATTCATGTCATATTCACTGTGCTGTATGTAAAAAAAAAAAAAAAAAAGCACTAGCTTGTCTTTATTTGATCAAATATGATTCCTAGTGTGCACAGACTTACCACGTTGTGCATTGTTGATTACAGCATTTACTTCTTTTTTTATATTAATATTTTTAACAATATTTTATTTGATTGTATTTGTTAAAAATACTTTTCTTAAAGAATCAAGTTGTTGCCATATAAAGTGTAAATCTGTTTATTTTGCAGATTTTTTTTTAAATGAATTGTTTTCATTTTTTAAAAGTTCAAATATTTTCTAATTATTTATTTATAATTACGTAAATATTATGTAAAATAAATAAACATTTATTTTCAGCAATTTTTATGCATGTGTTTTTAATATTTTTAAATTAAACTGTGTTATATCATATATCGGCTTTATATCGGCCATCGGTCAGCCTGCTCTCTAAGACTTCTGTATCGCCATTGGATATCAAAATATCAGTATCGGTCAACCACTAAATGAAAGCGTTCCCAAGATCTTATTATATTGAAACTAATAAAATAACATTTTATCTTACATATTAGTTTCACTAGAAACCCATGTGCATTGACTGGGAATCAAACCATTGCTTGGTATTGCTAGACCATGATAGAAAACTAAACGTGTGCGTGTGTGTGTGTTTGTGTCTAACCTCAGGTTGCTCCAGGGAGGACTGTCAATGTAATAACTATACTGTAAATTGCTATGGATAAAAGCATCTGCTGACAGGTGCTGTTTACTTTCTTACTAAATATAAATCTGAACAAGAGCATTATATTTAACATTGCCTACAATTACACATTTGAAAACAAATGTTTTGGCTAAGAAAAAAATGCATAACTGTTTGCACAAACAACAAACTATGTAGAGTTAGAAAAATGTAATAAATAGTAGCATAAACACAATTTTTTTAAGTTGATTAGAATTAAACTGTTCCTACTAGTTTCAACATAATTCACTCATTAATGGAGTCATGGCCCTGGAGCCGATTAATGTCAAGTCCTGCGGAAAGCATTCTAGAAATATATGAACTAGAAGAACTTAATTTATAAATAAATAAATAAAAGAAAATAAAATGACACACAATATTAAAATGATGTAACGATCAACATTATTATGTCAACAGAACTAATCAAAATAATGTTTGCAACTTCAAAGGTTTAATTAAACCAACAAATTAGAATTTCTATCTTGCAACCATGCATTTAATTAAGTTAACAGGTCCCCTAAATTACTTTTTGAAGTGTGTAAGGATAACAGATTGAAAGTTAATATAAAAAGTTAGGGGCTTAGAAGTTAGTTACTATTACAAACTCCTTTCAAATATAAAATATCAATGCAAATCTTAAATCAAGCAGTTTGCATGATCAAAGACACCTCTATTTAAAGGTGCCATAGAATGCATTGTGACTATTGGGATTGGGAATATTTTAAATTGTTCTCTGATAACTACATAGAAGGTATGTGGTTTAGGTAAGGGCACAAATTCTCCAGAAACAGTTTTGCATGTGCATTTACAACCCTAGGATTTCTCCCTAGAATGAAATGGTCTGTTATTGGCTTATTTGGAAGGGTTATGTATAATAATCTTGAGCTCTGCTCTGATTGGCTGTTTCACAGTGTGGCTCATTTCAGTAGCTCACACAGCAGGAAGGAAACACAGGGAGGAAAAT
Organism: Spinibarbus caldwelli; assembly: GCA_039654775.1. NCBI lineage: Eukaryota > Metazoa > Chordata > Actinopteri > Cypriniformes > Cyprinidae > Spinibarbus > Spinibarbus caldwelli. The sequence goes on from CM077239.1 coordinate 28,331,011, forward strand.
ATATATTTCAGTACTTTCTCTTGCAGTTATATCCTCGGGTAATTATACTGTATATAAAATGCGGGCATCAGGGAGCCGCTATTAATATGCGGGGCACTGAAACTGCTTTCAAATGCACGATCGCTTTTTACTTTCACTTTAACTTTCGAGTTTCGCGATCGCTCTAACTCTGTTTATACTATGGAGCGGCAGTACTTACCACACATTTTACAAGATCAGATGCTTGTCAGTGGTGCTCAGGATCTGTAAATCATTCGCCATCATCCTCAGTCATCTCTCCTTACTCTTTTAATGTGGTAAGTGAAATCTTATATACTGTAATATAACAGGCTACTGCTAGCAAGGAGCTAACCATGTCCCTTTAGTGGCTCGCGTTATTTTATTAGAACATGTTATTTACTTTCCGTGCCTTTCCGAATACAGACACCAACCCATCTCTGCACTTCACATCCCCTGCACAGCCTGGAACATTACATTTATTTCCATGATCTGCCATTTTCGCTTTTGTCCTCGCTTGTTTCTTCACAATACCTGCAGAACTTCTGATGATTCAGCTGGCGGCTGGCCTAGAACATGGGCGAGTATATGCAAATGTTGGGGGCGTAACTATTAGTGATCCCGACTGTTACGTCACAGTCGGTGTTATGTTCTAATTCGCCTATTTTTCAGTGGTCTTTTGCATTCACGAGATTTACATAAGGAGGAGGAAACAATGGTGTTTGAGGCTCACAGTATGTCATTTCCATGTACAGAACTCTTATTATTCAACTATGCCAAGGTAAATACAGTTTTCCATTCTATGGCAGCTTTAAAGAATTCCTTGAATGTGAAATAAAAAGTGTATATTTATGTAAAAAATTACACGCAGAATAAATGTTAACATAAATGAAAATAAAACAATAAACATGCAGGATATAGAAGTTGTTTTGAATTTCAGTTTTCTATAGTGTGTGAGATGATGTCTTATCATCTGGCACCCATTGCCGTGACAGCACTGCGCTCATGTCTCATTATGAATACATGCAGCACGATGAGAGAACTACGAGATTTGTTATGAATTATTGCTCTTGAGTGAGGGAAGCAGAATAGAGACAGAGATTAGATATCTGTTGCTTTACTATGAGGTCTGCTTCTCATAAACCAGATCATTTTTAAAGGCTAGATTATTAATACACAATAGGATGAATAGGGCATCTCAAAATCATAAATCACAAGGAACTGAGCTTGCATATAAATTCCATTTTTATAGACTATAAAGTGTCTTTATATGGAATCGGCCACATTTAAAGATACCCGATAAACATTGTGTCGGTGTGAAGGCTGACAAACTGAAAGCTGATATACTTCACTGCTTATGCTTTTGATTGCAGTCTCCTGTAATACATTTTGTTATTATAATCAAATATCAAATACAAACATTTTGTTATTATAATCAAATTCTGACACATTTATGGAATTTAAAGGAACTACACTTCCATTACCACACTAAATCATCTGCTGATGTTTCATAGAAATAAACAAATGTGTGCAAACCATGCACAATTTGCTGGATTTAAGATCTAGTCTCTCAGAGGAATTAAAAAACGTCTCACTAAATTGCACTGGAAACCTGGCCTTCATCTATAATATTCTAAATAAATAAAAGCATTAATAGATAAATAGTTAAAAACGTCAAAAAGATGGAAGGACTTCTAAAAGTGAGATTTGTATAAGTGTGCTACAGGTTCAGTCAATTCAAAGTAATAAATGTTTTTATTATGAAAAGTGGTCCATTACGGAAGAATGTAGTCAAAAATATTTAAATTAAAATTTAAATGTGGTTACATGAAACATTTGGCGTTTCAACTTGTTTATACAAATCAGTTTTGATTACAAAATGATTGTAATCAACATGGATGGGGTTTCATGCATGTTGATCCTTGATTATAATAAAATTCTGCCATAGAAATACAGCAATGAATCATATTAATTCAATATTCTATGAACCTAAACACACATTCATTTGTACATCTCTGTTCTTAAAGAATTCATTTTAAAAGGCATTGTATGCACAGTATATAAAGAAATGTATGTGTAACACAATCACCTGGGAATACGGGATCACATTCGGCAGTGCTCAAATATAACTATTTAAGATCTGGAAGCATGGGGACAGATCTTGTTGGTTGTATTCATCCTGAATGGTCAGAGAATCTCTGATTGCAATTGCTATGGATACCAGGGGAAATAAGCCCATGTATCCCAGTGGAGAGTTCTTACAGTAATGATCATGTCATGAACAAGAACCAAACAGGCCAGAGGTCATCAAAGCATGTTTACATGCACACTAATATGCTATTACTACTAAAAATAACCGTTTTTCTGGTTTACATGCAAACCAATAATCCATCAATGCAAGAAGAATTTTTAAAAAGAACTTTAAAAACATTCAACTGAGTTGTGAAGTTAAATAAAAAAAACAAACAAACAAAAAAAAAAAAAAAAAAAACAGAATTCCAGCAAGAAAACTCGTACAGCTCATATTTCTCATGCAGTTACAGATGCAGCGTTTTGACTGTATCATTTCTACTTCAGATGCATGAGATGAGAATCAATTTTTATAACTTCTTGGGTTAAGAAAGCATTGGCGTATATATTTCCTCTTCCCCTACCACAAAATATTCACTGTGGCTGGATGCGCTTAATTCTGCAGTAAGGATGCATCCCTGTTACACATCACGGATGTGCACTTACATATGCAGTGACGTTCACTCACTGTAATTGTCTTCGAATTCAGAGTACAGACTGACTTCTGCAAGTAAGATTCAGATGTCAAGGTCATCTTCACCATGTGATTTATCCATTTATCCAAATGAGCCATCTTCACACATCTTTCTATGTGAACAAGTAATGCATGAGATATAAAAAGATTTGGTCACACTTTATATTAGGTGGCCTTAACTACTATGTACTTACAACAAAAAATAAGTACAACGTACTTATTGTGTTCATATTGTATTGCAAAACACTTTTGGTGCTATTGAGGTGGGATATGGGTAAGGTTAGGGACAAGTTTGGTGGTATGGGTAGGTTTAAGGGTGGGTTAAGGTGTAAGGGATGGGTCAACAGTGTAACTATAAATGCAATTACAGAAATTAATTACAGATGTAACTACATATAGGTATTTTTAAAAATATAAGTTCATGATAAGTACATTGTATCAAATTATTAATTTAAATGTAAGTACATAGTAGTTAAGGCCACCTAATATAAAGTGGGACCAAAGATTTTGTTTTCTTTCTGTCAGTTCATTTTCCATGAGGGTGAAACATCTCGGTTACGTATGTAACCCTCGTTCCCTGAAGGAGGAAACGGAGACGTTACATTGACTGACGTCATGGGGTATCACTTGGGAGCCCCAATCAACTCTGAGCTTAGAAGAAAAGGCCAATGAGAACTGGCGAGTGGAATTTGCATGCCAAGCCACTTCCCCGTACATACGGGTATATAAGATGGTGGCGTGCATCCACTCATTCAAGTTTGTGCTGAGGAGCCGACACGCATCCTGATATTCAGCGCAGTTCAAGGTTGTGGCATGAGGGACGTAACATCTCTGTTTCCTCCTTCAGGGAACGAGGGTTACATACGTAACCGAGACATTTCCTTTCAGTCAGTCACTTCGACATTATATCGACTGACGTCATGGGATCTCTATGGAAAACGCCACTACCTGAACTGCGTTACGTAATTGAGGTTGCAAATGCTGACAGGCAAGCGAGTCAGAACAAATGAAACTCAATACGTAACCTTCCCAACGCCCTGCAGGCCAGATAAATGGGCCCACCAGGGGTGCAAGAGTCTGAAGCAACCGATGGGGGGTGGAGTACAATGACAGAATGTAAAGTCGCGTGGAAAACTTTAGAAAATTTAAAGAATAGGGGAACACGGTGGGAACAAACCGTGGGGAATACTGAGACATTAACGCCAAGTCCAGAGGGGAAGATGGTAACCCTACTGGACACAGTAACAGACTACTTCGTCTAATCTGAAACTGGGGGGCAATGGAGGACCCAGAGTTCACAAGAGGGAACAACTGGAAATAAGCTCACGTATCCAAAAGGGAATGGCGCTGCAAGCCGACACCGAGCTGGCCTCCTGTATTTTACCTGATGTTACCCAACACACGGGTGGACACGGGCTCCACCCGCAGATTATAAAATCTTGCAAAAGTGTTAGGTGTCGCCCAGCCCGCAGCTCTGCAGATATCTGCAAGAGATGTGCCTTGTGCCAACACCCAAGAGGAGGAAACACTCCGAGTGGAGTGAGCTCTAACTCCCAGGGGGCATGGTTCACCTTGAGTCTGGTACGCTAAGGTGATGGCATCCACCACCCAATGAGCCAACCTCTGTTTGGAGACAGCATTCCCCTTCTGCTGTACTCCGAAGCAGATAAAGAGCTGCTCGGAGCGCCTGAAGCTCCGGTTGCGTTCCACGTAAATGCACAAGGCGCGGACGGGACACAGCAACGCAAAGGCCGGGTCTGCCTCCTCTGGGGGCAGCACTTGTAGGTTCACCACCTGATCTCGAAAAGGAGTGGTGGGAACCTTGGGCACATAACCAGGACGGGGTCTCAAGGTAACGTGAGAATCAGCCGGACCAAACTCTAGGCACGATTCGTTGACCGAGAATGCCTGCAGGTCCCCCATCCTCTTGATGGAAGTGAGCGCGATCAGGAGCGAAGTCTTAAGAGACAGATATTTTAGCTGAACTGAATCAAGTGGCTCAAAGGGATCCCTCCATAATCCCAAGAGGACCACAGAGAGATCCCAAGAGGGGATGAGGTGCGACCTTGGAGGATTTAGTCTCCTCGCACATCTCAGGAACCTGATGATTAGGTGATGCTTCCCTAGGGACGAACCGTCCACTGCATCGGGATGAGCTGCAATGGCAGCGTCGTACACCTTCAAAGTGGAGGGGGACAGCGTCCGCTCCAGCTTTTCCTGCAGGAAGGAAAGCACCACACCTATCGAGCATCTCTGAGGGTCCTCTCGGCAAGAGGAACACCACTCAACGAATTGATCCCACTTCAGGGCGTAGGCCTGCCTCGTAGAGGGAGCTCTAGCCTGAGAAATAGTATCTATCATGACCTGAGAAAGGCCAGAGAGGTCTACATGCAGGTACCACAGATCGGGTCATGGGTGCCAGATTGTGCCCATCCCCTGAGAAAGAAGGTCCTTCCTCAGGGGAATCCTCCAGGGAGGGGCTGTCGCGAAGAGCATGAGGCCGGCAAACCAGGTTCGGGTGGGCCAATACGGTGCAACCAACAGAACCAACAGCAAAGAGGCTCACTGGGGGAAAGGCGTACTTGCGTAAAACCCGGGGCCAGCTGTGTGCCAGCATGTCTGTGCTGAGGGGTGCCTCGGTCAGGGAATAATACAGCCGGCAGTGGGAGGATTCGTGGGAAGTGAACAGGTCTACCTGGGCTTCTCCGAATCGACTCCAAATGAGCTGGACCGCCTGGAGATGGAGTCTCCATTCTCCGAGAAGTGTGAGCTGTTGTGAGAGCACATCGGCTGCATGATTGAGTTCTCCCGGAATGTGAACAGTTTTCAGCGATTTGAGCCACGTCTGACTCCAGAGGAGGAGATGGTGGGTGAGTTGTAACATGCGATGGGACCATACACCACCCTGGTGGTTGATGTAAGCCACCATCGCTATATTGTCCGTGCAGACAAGTACATGCTTGCCCTGTAGTAACGGCCGAAACCGGCGAAGAGCAAGCAGTACTGCTAGCAATTTGAGGCAATTGATGTGCCACTGCAGTCGAGGTCCCATCCAGGAGCCCGAAGCTGCACGCCCGTTACATATGGCGCCCTAGCCCGTCTTGGAGGCATGACCACAACATGCCTCCACATCTGTTCTAAGGGTACGAGGTCCCATCCAGGAGCCCAAAGCTGCACGCCCGTTGCATACGGCGCCCCAGCCCGTCTTGGAGGCATGACCACAACATGCCTCAACACCTGTTCTAAGGGTACTCCTGCCTGTAGAAACACAGGGTCTGACCAAGGACTGAAGAGGCAGCGAGAACCCGGGGTAATGCGACCCGGAGATTGCCACGGCTCATAGAGGTATGTAACAGGCCGAGTGGTGTAACTGCAGCTGCGGCTGCCATATGCCCCAGGAGCCTCTGAAAGAGTTTTAAAGGGACTGCTGTCTTGCCCCTGAATGAATCCAGGCAGTTCAGGACTGACTGTGCATGCTCATTCGTAAGATGCGCTGTCATGTTGACCGAATCCAGTTCCACACCGAGAAAAGAGATGCTCTGCACAGGGGAGAGCTTGCTCTTCTCCCAGTTGACCCAAAGCCCCAGATGGCTGAGGTGCCGAAGCACCAGATCCCTGTGCTCGCACAACAGATCTCGCGAGTGAGCTAATATAAGCCAGTCGTCGAAATAGTTGAGGATCCAGATGCCCTTTTCCCAAAGTGGGACTAGGGCACCCTCCGCTAGTTTGGTAAAGACGCGGGGAGACAGGGATAGCCCAAAGGGGAGGACCTTGTACTGATACCTTCGAAAGCGACCCAAAGAAATGGTCTATGTCGAGGCAAATCGAGATGTGAAAGTACGCGTCCTTCAGGTCGATAGCTGCAAACCAATCCTGGTGCCGGACACAAGACAGAATGCGTCTCTGCATCAGCATCTTGAACAGCAGCCTGTGAAAGGACCGATTCAGTACTTGAAGATCCAGGATTGGCCGTAACCCACCGCTCTTCTTGGGTACGATGAAATAAGAGCTGTAGAAACCCGAATTCATCTCGGCTGGAGGGACAGCTCTATTTCGTCCTTCGTCAAGAGGACCGCAATCTCCGCACGCAGCACATAGGCATCCTTGTCCGAGTGGACAGATTTGAAGAGGATGCCCCTGAACCTGGATGGATGCCTGGCAAACTGAATCGCATAGCTGAGTCGGATCGTCCAGATAAGCCAGGGAGACGGCCTCTGTACAAGCGGAATCAACGGAATCGTAGCCAACGTACCCGCGGTGGGGCAGCTGTGGGAAGAAAGGTAGCTCAATCCGGGAAGCATAGCGCCCCGAAGTAGAGACGGGCTGCTGGAAGCAGCACTTACCTGATCCTCCCGATCCTGTGGCAAAATAACTGGAGTGCGAGGAAGCAGAGCGTCCTGCAGCTCCACATCGAGAGGCGAATTCCTGCTCCGAGTCTGAGGAAGCAGTGCGTCGCTCACAATCTGAACTCGGCGCGGTAGACTCAGAGATGAAGGAAATTGCTCTTTTTGTGAAAAAGTGGGTACCGGGCCAGCGGCGACAGCAGTGGAAAAAGCCCCCAGCCCTCCCCGGGTGGGGGCACAGATGTCGGTGTCCCCCGAAGAACAACTCCTGTCATCTCTGGGGCGCGCATCTCAGGGACGCTTCGCAGTCTTCCAAGAAGACTTAGCGGCGCCCTGAGAGGTGGGCTGCACCCCCTTCCTGCGGCCAGCTCGATGCCCCTGTTGAAGAGTTACCTCCTTCGGTGTTTCCTGGGGTGGAGCAGGTGTTGAAGACGCAGGGGGACGCCCTTGGCGACAAGCAGTTTGTTCGAAGAATCACGCTGGGGCAAGATGTGCTTAATAGCCTCCATCTGATTTTGGACTGCCGAAAATTGCTGGGCAAATTCCTCGACAGTGTCGCTGAAGAGGCTGCCCTGGGAGACGGGTGCGTCGAGAAAGCGAACTTTGTTGGCATCTGCGCCAGGTTCAGCCAGAGATGGCGCTCCCGGACCACCATAGTGGACATCACCTGAACGAGGGACCTTGCCGAGGGTAGTGAGGAGGGAAGAGCACAAACATGATCGGGTGGTATACAGGGCTTTCCACGTTTTGGTGAGCTCTTCATGAACCTCCGGGAAGAAAGACACTGGGGCGGGGCGGAGCGTGGCTGAAAGTCACATCCGGAGCCCAGATACCAATCATCCAGCCTTGAGCGCTCGGGAGAAGGCAGAGAGTTCACCTCCAGCCCGATGCTCTTGGCCGCCCAAAAGAGCATGGTCGTCAACTCAGACTCAGACTCCAACTGAGCAGCCGCTGCGGCGGGGGGCTTGGCAGCCAAAGCCTCATTATAAATGAAAGCCGCAACCTCAACGTAGCCATGGTCATGCACTCACAATGTGGGCAAGAACCATCCACAAACGCCGTCTCAACATGCTTACGGCCCAGACATGTGAGACAGCGATCGTGTCCATCGTTGGAAGTAAGGAAACTACCACATCCAGAAGTACACGATCGAAAGACATCCCGGAAGATGCTCTCACACCCGTACGTGCTGTAGGAAATTGCTCTTTTAGTCGGTGTGCCCAGGGGAGGACCACAGCACTTATCTGTGCTTAGCAGGGTGATCTCTCTGCTGAAATGCATGGTAGTTGTACTCAACAGAGTAACTCCAGCAGCTCTCGGTAGAAATCCTCTTCGTCGAAGCAGTGCTCAGAAGCGATTGGCTCCAAAGCAAAAATCTGAATGAGTGGATGCAGCTTATATACCCGTATGTATGGGGGAGTGGCTTGGCATGCAAATTACACTCACTAATTCTCATTGGCCTTTTCTTCTAAGCTCAGAGGTGATTGGGGCTCCCAAGTGAGAACCCATGACATCAGTCGACATAACGTCGAAGTGACTGACTGAAAGGGAACTGGATTATTCAGCAACCTTGATCACACAGAAAGGTCTAGATGATCACCTAGTGTTAAAATATAATAAACAAAAGAGTCTGGACATAGTCTAAAATAAAAATAATCACTGTTTTTTTTTTTTTTTTTACAGTGAAACACGTCTATATCTATTCCCATCCATCCATCCATCATATATAGTGGGATTTTCAAGAAAGGGTGTATCCAAAAATAGGGTTAAAATAAAATCATAACAGTATAAACATAAATAAAGAAATTTAAATTATATTTTACATTATTTTTTTTTATTTTTCTTACTTTTTTTTTTACATTTTAATTTTAAGATAATGTATTTATTTATGTATTTTTCCAGATGTAAATGAAGTGTTATAGTTCAGTAATCAAGTAAGTAAATCTGTGATAATGTGAGAGATGTTCTTGCTTACACTTAAGCTCAAGAAGCTCTTTAGATGATTATCAAATCATGGTGGAGAATATGATCATAATGTTTTACACAAACTTAAGGAGTTCATTCAGCTCGAGTGCTGCTGTCATTAAAGCAACAGGGGAACAAACCAAATACTAAGACATTCTGGAATTCATATTTATTTGGAACTTTTTTCTGTAAAATTATAGTGATAACATTGGTGATGATTTGAATTAGAAAAAAAAAAAATGTACAAGCATTTTCACAACTGGACTCTGACTTTATTACCCTCACTATACTGTACATAAAATACGATTAAAAAACTTCTCCTGTAGGTGAGCTCTGTACTTCTGATTGGCAGATGGTCTCTTGCTGATCATGTAAATTCCCACAGGCTCACAGAACAACCACAGGCTCAGCACCCGCCTACTTCCACTCACTATTACGAATCTACACCCCCTCCAGAAGTCTGAGATCTGCTAGTCAGCGACGCCTCGTGGTACCATCACAGAGAGGCTTAAAATCACTCTCCAGAACATTCTCATTCACCATTCCTGGCTGGTGGAATGATCTTCCCACCCCTATCCGGAATGCTGGATCCCTACCAATCTTTAAGCAACAACTGAAAACTCATCTCTTTCAGCACTACTTGACTTCATCCTAAAAAAAAAAAAAAAAAAAAATTCTTTCTCTTTATTTATTCCTTTCCTTTCTAGCTTGTACTTATTTGAACAATGCCTGAGACTTGTTGTTACAAGCACTTCCTCTGTCTGATTGCCTCTTCAAGACGTATCGCTTTATGTATTCCCCAATTGTAAGTCGCTTTGGATAAAAGCGTCTGCTAAATGACTAAATGTAAATGTAAATGTAAATTCCTGTGGGCTGTTTGATATCAAAACAATCTGTGGAGGAATCCATCACCCATCCTGATTTCTCTCTTATTCTCTTGCCCCATATTTGGTTTCTAACACAAATTACCAGCAATGTTTAACTAACAGACATCTTTGCAATCTTTGAGTCCTATCACTGCTTTGATATGCAAAGAAAACCCCTTTCAGTGTTGAGAAAGTGCAATTCCAGGCTATATCTCAGTTAGACCATTTCCAGTGAAATGAAGGATAAAGAGCATATTCTCTTCTTCCTGTCAGAAAAGCTTGTTTTATAAAAAGAAATCAGTCTGGATGATAAGAAAGTTCATTCAATCATTTCAGAGGCCTTTAACATTTCTTTCATTCCCCTTTTGAAATGATACACTAACTCCTGTGATCTGACAGAGCAACTGACATCATGCAGTACAGAAATATCTGAAAAAATCTGGCAGGGTGAAAGACAAATTTTTACACATACACATACACAGCACAGGAAGATGTTTACTTAAATTAAAAATCTTATTAAATGCATGCATTCATCTCTGATACTTTTTTTAAACAGCTTTTTTGCAGCATATACAATAAAAACATTGTTTTTTGTGCTAGATTTCAAAAAATGTGTGAATAGTGGTTTTAAAATAAATGCCAAATAACACTGCATATCACACTGATTAACACACCTGTTTGAAATTGTTTGCTCAAGCTAACAAGAGCATGCCAGGAATAATTCTAGAATGTAGGAAAAAATTTAAAAAATATATGAACGAAATGACAAAGTGCAATGTAGTTACTTAGTAAAAACATGCATGGTCATTATGTGGTTGCTAAGGTGTTCAGGAAGGTTGCTAGGTGGTTGCTTAGTGGCTTGAGTAAGCTTAAATCTCTATGACATTCTGGTCACCTCAATTTAAGCTTATGGCGATCCTGTTTATGACCCACCAGGCGAGAACTTGTAAACCTGTTTGCTTTGAAAAACAAGCACCACCTCTAAACAATCCATGAAATTTGAGGTATCATTCATGTTTGTAGCAAAAATGGAGCAGAAAATAGTTGTGTGCTAACATTATAAAAAATAGATTGTGACACATTTGCAGTTTTAGTAATAAATTTTGTGCCTAAACTTATAAAAATAAAGGTTCCAAAAGGGGGTTTTCATAGTGATGCCAGAAGGAACCATTTTTGTCTCTCAAAGAACCTTGGCATGATCGGTTCTTAAAAGAACCATTAAAGAATCTTTTTTTCTGCCTAGAATCTTTTGTGGAATGGAAAAGTTCCATGGATGTTGAAGGTTCTTTATGGAACCATAGATGTCAATAACGGAACTTTATTATTGTACATGAACCTCAAACAGTATTTTCAAGAGGACATGTTGAATTTGTGTTCAGGCTGTCCTGAGACGTGACTATGAAGTTCATATGCCTGTCATGTGCTGTTGGTTCTTACAAGCTTATTTATAGTATTGGTCTGTTGTTTCGCACTCCTATTGTTGTCAAACAGGAGAATGGAGACACGTGCTTTGGCACCAGTAGATTTGCATATCAAATGAAAAATCCACGATTTGGCATGACTGTGATTTGTGAATGCCTAATACTTAGAGACAATGATGAATCTACTTCAGTCCTGCTCTCCATCTCATTCTTTGAGCGATTGTGTTGTAAATCAATTTGTTCAACACATCCAATGTAGTTCCAGTGGATGGGTTTTTTCTCATCACATGAGCAACAAAGTGATTTCAAATCCAGTTTTTACTGGAAAAAAACTTTATATTTTACAAAAAAAAAAAAAGTCTCACAATACATCATGATCATAAAACCCAAATTATCTGACAGCTTTAATAAATCCATAAAATCATCTGCATAGAATGTATGTGGCTTTGTCATGATGTGATGTGTGCATTATACAGTATATGAATACAGATATCAATAATAAATTTTGTTTTCCCAGTATAACACTGCCAATTCCATATCAGTCGGTCACTACGAGTTATGTCGACCGACATTATGGGGGATTCACTTGGAAGCCCCAATCATCTCTGACTTCAAGAGAAAATGCCAATGAATAGTGGCTAGTGGATTTTGTATACCTGAGCCACTCCCCGTGCGACAGGTGCATCCACTCTTCAGATTTTTTGCTTCGGAGCCGAGTGGATGAACGTGTTGATCTCCAAAAAGCCATTCATCATCTGTTTGGAAGCTGTTCTGGTTGGCGTCACGGTGCGAACAGCGGTGTCCCTGTCTGCAGCGATTCCCCTGGGCACTTCAACTAAAAGAGCAGATTTCCCAAAAGAGCAAATCACGGTCGGTTCGCGTCTTTTTAAAGACGCCATTCCGGCCATGTCCTCTTGGTTGCGGTCGTTTCCTATCCTCCGTCGACAGCCACGATCATTGTCTTCAGTGTCTGGGCATCCAGCACGCTGAAGCTGCATTCGTGGATGGTTTATGCGTTCGCTGTGAGCGTGTAACCATGGCAGCCAGGGCCGTTTCTAGCCATTTTGATGCCCTAGGCGAAATCCCTATTAGCGCCCCCATTGTGGGCTCCACAAATCTGAACGCATTAGGCCTATTTGTAAAATGACTGTTAAGATACAACATTTTGCATTTTATTATCTGTGATACCATTATAGCCACTGGATGCCTGTATAGCTCTATGTAACAATCCCTAGTTGCTAAGAAATTGTCATCACACATAAATTATTTTTTTTTACATTTGGATTTGGATACGTTTAGATATTATTAATGGCTACTTTTTGACTTTATCTGTTTTTATGTTCAATTGTTTTGTTTTTGTTGTGTCAGTTATTGCGTTATTATTTCAGTCAAACCTATAAAACCTTTTGTTACCCAAAACTACATAGGCCTATAAAAGCTTGATCAGTGACATAAAAGTAATCAGAATGCAGCTACTTGTTCTTTTATTACTCACTGGCGCGTGAACTTCCCCTTTAAATAACGTGACACTCTGCCCTCAATATGTATGACGCTGCTCCCTTTAAGTGCTGTTGGAAGCGAATTAAATTTTTTTTTTTTTTTTTTGGAAGTGAATTAATTGATTCAGCATTTCGCCACTTCCATAAGGATGCATTACATTTGACAAACCAGTTTAATAAAGTAAGTATTAATCTTGTGAATTAGCGAATTTTACTGCACCAATATTTTTAATTGGCTGTAAAAGTTTTATATGGGAATATAAATCGCACACCTTTTAGGCCAGTATCACATGAAACATGATTTCTCGACTGCCACAAATACTGCCTAAACAAAATACTGATTTTGTGCACTTTTTATGTACCAATATTTTAAATTGGCCTTTGAACTTGCATGGCAAAAAAAAGCCTTACCTTGCCAAAGCACTGACAGAACCCATTGATCTAATGGCATTGTTGAGCGATCCAAATCCAAATGCAAACTTTGCATGCAACAATCAGAGGCAGCAATTGACAGTGCTCTGATCCAATGGCATACAGGCATCGTCAGAATGACAGTACTCTAGCCCAGTGATGTTGGGGGATCCAGTGGGGGCGGCAATCATATTTCAGGGTATCCATGCCACTCTTGATCACAACCCTGTTTAAATGTAGTGACAGTACGTACGCTCATTGGCGCCCCTCCAGCTGGTGGCGCTCTAGGCGACCACCTAGCTTGCCTATTGCCTAGAAATGGTACTGATGGCAGCGCTGCGATCGCACCTCTCTCTCCTCACGGGGATGGGAGGGGCTCCCTCTGTCACTATCCGCGCTGGCTTCTCTGCTATGAGCAGAGAACCATTGGGTAGTGCTCTGGGTGATCTGAGGGTTACAGTGAGAGCCTTTCCGCTGGGCCAGTCCCCATGGATCTTTCACTTCTCTCGCAGCAGCTGTTCTGTGCGGCTCCCCGGTGATTCTGCTGTGTCGTCTTACGGCGTGCCCAGCGTTTCATTCGGTGCGCCGACAGAGGATCAGATGTCGATAGCAGCATCGGGGGATGGGCAATCGTCCTCTGAGGATGAAGATTCGGCGGGGCTGCCCCCTTCGGGTGTTGCGGCTGCCGCCGAATCGGACCCACAGTTGATGGCCTTGCATACCTCCTAGTCCCGAGCCCTCGTGGCAAGATGATTGGTTCCTCGGCATGGCCCGTGGCTCGCGATCACGCTCTGCCCGGTTCTTTTCTTCCTGGAGGTGCATGAGGAGCTGATGAAGTCGTGGACGGCCCCTTTTTGGTCGGAAGCTGCTCGTCTGCCTCCCCCATCCTCACTACCCTCGATGGCGGGGGCAGCTAGGGGGTACGTTGACATTCCCTATGTGGAGAGTGCGGTTGCAGTGCACCTGTGACCGCAAAACGCCACCACTTGGAGGAATCGTCCTCGTTTCCTGTCCAAAGCCGGTAAGCTGACGGCCGCTCTTGCGGCCAAAGCTTGCAGTGCTGCCGGCCAAGCCACCTCTGCCCTGCATGTCTTGGCTGTCCTGCTAGTACACCAAGCCGAGGCACTAAAATGCACGAGGGTAGTACCAACCTGAGGTTGATGCAGGAGCTGCGCTTGGCGACTGACCTCGCTCTACGGGTGACGAAAGTCACAGCGCGGTCCCTCGGGAAGGCGATGTCCACACTTGTGGGCCAAGAGCGCTATCTGTGGCTCAGCCTTGCTTAGATAAGCAATGTCGACAAAGTGCGCTTTCTCGATGCTCTCGTCTCCCAGGCTGGACTGTTCGGCGACACTGTCGAGGACTGTGCCCAGCAGTTCTCAGCAGTACAGAAGCAGACTGAGGCCATCCAACACATCTTGACCCGGCGTGATGCACCATCTGCCACCGCTCCGCCGTGGACCAGCCCCCAGTCTACACGTCGCCGTGGGCGCTCTCCTGCATCCTCCTGCGTCCTCCTGCGTCCTCCAAAGCTGCTCCGCCCCGTGCTGAATCGTCACCTAGGCCAGCGCGTCGAGCCTCTCACAGGAGCGTGGCGCCCCCCATGTCCCAGCCGGCCCTGAAATCATCCAGAGAGGTGATAAAGCGGCCCTGACATGGAGATGTGGGAAGCAGCTCTTTCTCAGGAGATGAGGGCCAGGTGGAGAATCTTCTGTTTCGTTTTGTTTCTGTTCCACCGCTGGCTCAAGGGCCAGCAGTAACCAAATTATCAAAGAAAGAGCAATTTCCTTTTCCTCCGAGTTTTCAGGCTCGTGGGCCGACAGTGTGCGATGCACTGCTTCCTCACTCTCGCCCGCGATGCCCCCTCTTGCCAGCAGCCAAAAGACTGCGGTTGGGAGATGCAATGCCTCTCCACGCATCTCTGGCCAGTCCCTCCAGGGAAGCGGGGAGTTCTGCTGTGATCAGTCAGAATGCGGTGCCTTCTGTGCTATCCAGCTCAACTCCCCTTCGCTGCACCACTGCGGGCACGTCGATTGTCCCTTTGGTGTCACTTGTATGGAGTTTGGGGGCGTGGCTTGCGCTGTCTAACCCATCCCGCTGGCTCAGTTCACCAGGCAACCTCCCACGTTCAGCGGCGTTCTCGAGACTTAGGTGGCAGTCCGAGACACACCTGTCTTGCACGAGAAGAATGCTGTCCTGGCAAAGGATGCAATCGAGCCGGTCCCTCCAGCCGAGATGAAGCAGGGGTTTTGCATCCTTTATTTCATCGTACCCAAGCGAGGCGGTGGCCTTCGGCCAGTCCTGGATCTGTGAGTCTTGAACAGGGCCCTGCGTAAGCTTCCGTTCAAGATGTTGACGCGGAAGCGCATCATCAGACGCATCCAGCTCCCGGATTGGTTTGCAGTGGTCGACCTGAAGGACGCTTGCTTTCATGTCTCGATTTTTCCTTGACGCAGTCTGTTTCTGCGCTTTGCGTTTGAGGGTCGGGCATGGCAGTACAGGGTCCTCCCCTTCTGGCTTCTCCCCTTTACGAAGGTCGCGGAGGGCACCCTTGCCCCGTTATGGGAAGTGGGCATCAGGATCCTCAACTACCTCAAGCATGGCCCACGCGTGAGAACAGTTGTGTGATCACAGGGACCTGGTGCTCCATCACCCCAGACAGCTGGGGCTTCAGGTCGGCTGAGAAAAGAGCAAGCTCTCCCTCGTGCAGAGAATCTCTTTTCTCAGTATGGAGTTAGACTCGGTGAGTATGATGGCACGTCCACACCAACGACAGCTCACGTTCCCCGGGAAATGGCGACTCCATCCCGAGACGATCCGGCTGTTCTGGAGTCGATTCGAGGGAGCTCAGTTAAGCTTGTTGTCTTCCTCGAGTCCTCCCGCGGCCAGTTGTATGTATGTAAGCACACAGCTGGCCTTGAGCGTTACACAGGCATGCGTTCCCCAGTGAGCCTTTTCGCACGAACACAGTGAAGACAAGGAAAAGGTCCTGCCAGTTGCGCCTTATTGGCCCACCCGGACCTGGCTTTCGGAACTCACGCTCCTTGTGACAGCCCCTCCTGGCGCATCCCTCTGAGGAAGGACCTCCTTTCTCAGGGGCCCGGCACAATGCGGCACCCGCGTCCACTTCATGGAGCCTCCATGTGTGGCTCCTGGATGAGATGCGGCAGACTTAACTGATCTGTCACCAGTGGTGGTTAACACGATCACTCAGGCTAGAGTTCCCTCTATGAGGCAAGCCTACGCCCTGTATGAAGTCTGTTCGCAAATTGGTGTTGTTCTCGCTGAGAAGACCCCCGAAGATGCACGATTGGAGTAGTGCTTTCTTTCCTGCAAGCAAGATTGGAGCATAGGCTGTCACCCTCCACCTTGGAAGTGTATGTGGCTGCTATCACAGCACATCATGATGCAGTGGACAGCCGGTCCCTCGGAAAGCATGATCTCATCGTGAGGTCTCTGAGGGGTGTCAAGGGGTAACATCCTCCTAGGCCACCGCCGGTGCCCTCCTGAGATCTCTCTGTTGTCCGGGGCTGGACTACAGAGGGATCCCTCTCAGCCACTGGATTCAGTTGAGTTTAAATTCCTGTCTGCTAGAAGACAGCGTTCCTGACCGCGCTCTCATCCATCAAGAGGGTCGGGGACCACCTAGTATTTTTGGTGAGCGAAGAGTGCCTTGTGTTCGGGCCGGCCTACTCTCACGTTGTCCTAAGACCCCGGCCTGGATACATGCCCAAGGTTCCCACCACGCCTTTTTTGTGATCAGGTGGTGAACCTGCAAGCACTGCCCTCAGAGGAGGCAGATCCAGCCTTGGCGTTGCTGTGTCCCGTAAGAGCGTTGCACATATACGTGGACCGCACCCACAGCTTCAGAAGCTCTGAGCAGCTCTCTGTCTGTTACGGAGGTCAGCAGAAAGGAAAGGCTGTCTCCAAGCAGAGGTGGGCCCACTGGATAGTGGATGCCATCACCTTGATGTACCAATCCCAAGGCGAGCCGTGCCCCCGTGGGATGGGGGCTCACTCCATATGGAGTGTTGCCTCCTCCTATGCGTTGGCGCACGGCGCCTCTCTGGCAGACGTCTGTAGAGTTGCGGGCTAGGCGACACTGAACACCTTCACGAGACAGGCTCTGCGTTGAGTCAGTTTCTTCCCGTGTTGGGTAACAGGTAAGTGGCGGGAAGAGCTGGCCGGTGTCACGCTTGCTGCGCCATTCCCCCTCACCCGGGGATGCGAGCGCATTTTTCCTCCTCCAGTAAATTCCCCGGACGGCGAGCCTTAGTGGAGTTCCTCCAGCGCCCCCAGTAGTCAGACTAGGAGGAGCAGTCTGACGCCAGGCCCAGTACTGGTGTTAGCTCGCCCGGGTCTCTGGTCAGCCCCTGTACTGGGCTAGGTGTCCATATGGCTTGATTCTCTTCAGGCAATCCCATATGTGTATTCTTCCACGGTAAGGTTTCTCTCTCTGTAAACCCTTGTCTTCCCTTTGACAGAGCACTCTGTCAGTCTCTGCTGGCAGTTGTTCCATCCCTACTTTCAGGTAGGACCTGCCTCAGAGACTAATTTCATATGTAGTACTGCCCCAGGCCTGGGTCAGTCCATATCAGTGTCTCCACATATCACCTCCCTATGGGCAGGATGTGGCCTCCATAGCGCCCTTCTCCGGAAGGCTCGCTTCCCCATCGTTACTGCCAAGCTGTAACAACAAATAGGAAAGACTTGAAGCAATCTTTCGTTGAAGGTCAAAATCTCTTCTAATTTCTGTGGTGAAAGGAACAGCAGCTTGGCTATCTCCAGCAGCGATGTACTCACCTATGGTTCCTGCGGGTACCAAGGTCAGCGAATTTGTGCTGGGGCGATGCGAAGGTTAAGACCTTTGCATAGCATTTGTCTGTCACGCGCTTGCTTGTCAACATTTGCAATACCATAAGGTTGTGACGGGGTTCAGGTTGTGGCGCTTTCCATGGCCCCCTTAATGTCGGTCAACATAACTTGCAGTGACCGACTGATAGGGAACATCTCGGTTATGTATGTAACCCTCGCACCCTGATGGAGGGAACGGAGACGTTATTTCCCCTTGCCACAACCTCGAACCACCGCTGGCGGCCAGGGACAAGTTCTCGGCTCCTCAGAGTAAAACCTGAAGAGTGGATGCACCTGTCGCCTATTTATACCTGAATGCACGGGGAGTGGCTCAGGTATGCAAAATCCACTAGCCAATATTAATTGCCGTATTCTCTTAAAGTCAGAGATGATTGGGGCTCCCAAGTGAATCCCCCATAATGTCGGTCGACATAAAGTCTCCGTTCCCTTCATCAGGTAAAAAGAGTTACATACGTAACCAAGACGTTCTGTCAAGGGGACATAAAAATGCTTAATGTGGTATCATCTAAATGAACTGGGCTTTATTCAAGGCAATAATATGTATTAGTATCATGAATCAAGTTACACAAACAAAAGCACTTTTTAATGATGATATGAGGTAGAAATAGTAGCTTAAGATCATTGCCTTAATCAGGTCTCTCGTGAAAAACAAGTGCATGTAACTGTATTGAATGTGCACTTGTAGTGTACTTCAAATCTTAAAAGTATATATATTAAAAAAAAAAAACTGTTGCAAATAATAAAACTAAATTTCATTTTAATAAAATAAAAGTTCACTCTGAAATAGTATCAATTTAAAAGTTTTACTTTAAAGTACTTTAAATCAATATGTTTAATAATATTTTGTCATGTTTAATTTTAAAAGTGTTGACTAAAAGCACATGTACTTTATTATCATTTTAACTGTAGTGTTTTTTGACATTACATTTAAAGTTGATATATCTTATAAATATGTGTAATGCATGCCATGCAAGTTTTAGTGGAAATAACATTAAAGTATATTTTACGGTAAATGCTTGTTAGTACATTCAACAGTACACTTTACATTACATTCATTTCTCACTCAAATATATTCTTTTAAAGTATATTACTTCTGTACAGTAATAAGTGCTCTTTTAAAATAAACTCATAAGATACATTCCTTAAACTACTAAAACGCTTACATTAAAATTAATAAGTAATGGTGCATGATGCCGATTTAAAGGAATTTTGTGGAATTGAAAATAATACTTCTAGGAAAGGATCTCATATATTATTCAAGCTCACTGTCATGCCAATAAAAAAAAAAAAAAGGAGAAAGAAATCATGCGTATATGTTTGCTCTTGAGTCACTTAATAATGAATATGATGAGAGTACACATCACCTGTGTAAACAACAACAACAATACCAAGTTTTGTATAGAATGTGAATGCATGGCTCAAGGTGACTATTTTAATGTTTTTTTTTTGTTTTTTTTTAAGAAAAAAGGTACGGTGGGTTACACAGCTTCCCCCTCCACCTACTACAATATGCATAAAATCAATAGGATACAAGATCACAGTTGTTGTTAAAGTCAACAGAACGAGATCAGAAATTTATGAGAATAAAGTGAACATTTCTTTTTTTTTTTTTGTGGATAATGAAATCATATTGCACTGTCAGCTGCTGACATCATCAAAAAGTCACACAAGAGCTTCTAAAGCACTGTGACTGAGAATCAACCTCTTGTGGACTTTCAATATCAAGGGTGGGTGATTCTGGCAATAAACAAAGGTCTCTTATGAAAGAATAAAACTACTCTTCAGATGAAAAGGAAGAAAAGTTATTAATCATGAATCATGTTTGGCCATAAAAGGGAATGTTATGAATCATGCTCAGTGTGATGTTCCGTCTGCGTTGATCAGGAAAACAGTCAGAGATGAGGGAGCATGTCATCAATGTTTCAAAGCAGCCATCAGATGCTACTACATTAATGTGGAAAGTGCCTGTGCAAATAAAATGAGGGAAGTTTGTGCACAAGCAAGAACACAGTTTCTCTGACTGCATATTCAACTTGGCCACAGAAAGAACAATCTAAATGTCCAAACTATTAGGTCCCATTTACACCTGCGCTAAAATAAGCATTTTAAACTTTCCTGGTTATTTTCAGCTTTAAAACAAAATTATTTAATAATTCTAATTTCTCACGTGTATGAGACTTCCAGTAACATGTAGTGACAGAGATGGTGAGATTAAATAAATAAATAAATAAATAAATAAATAAATATGCATAAGAGGTATTTAAATCTCACAAATAAATGTAATTATATGACTCATCCATAATTTACTCACCCTCAAGCAATCCTAAGTCTCAACTTAGTTTCTGCCAAACATTGTTCCAGCAGTTGCTGGAAGGAAGTGATAATAGTTTATAAATATATAATTATAAATAGTTTTAAATATAGATATTTTTCTTACAAAAACACATCTCTTCACTTCAGAAGGCATTCATTAATCCATTAGAGTTGTATGGATTACTTTTATGATGGATGGATGTGCTTTTTTGAGTTTCAAAAACTCATTACAAAGCTGGGAAGAGGCAGAATATTATTTAATATAACTCTGATTGTGTTCGTCCGAAAGAAGAAAGGCATATACACCTCGGATGGCTTGAAGGTGAGTAGATTATGTGAATTTAAATTTTTGGGTGAACTATTCCTTTAATTATTACACTTGTCTTCTTCTCCATTATTTTTTTATTACATTTAAACTGCACACACATATATATCCATATAACAGAAGGAACAGGAACAAGGGAAAAAAAACAAAAACAAACTATTATTGCGCTTCTACAATAGAGTTCACCATCGTGCCATCTGTCGCCATGCCAACAAAACCCAATTATACTTTCCCAGATAAATCCATAGAAACAACCACAGTCACTGGATCAAAGAGTCACCAACCCTCCTTATTTAAACCCAGCAGGAAGCCAGATCTGACACATTACAATGAACTGCTGTGAACTGTACCTGTCTGTATATCATACTGTATGCATTCAATGAGAAAATAATGGTGTGTGTTTAGTGAACCTATAAAGATTATATACTGTATGAGAGTTTAAAAACCTCAATATGTTTTTAAATATTGCAATATACAGTGGAGACAAACTGTATTTGAAACATTTAATAAAGTATGCATGCATTATTTCAAAAACTGCATTATACAGTAAGTAGTAGAAGTACAGTTTCAAGCAAAACATTTCAGAAAAGAAATTACAACAGATACACAGCTCTACATCAGTAAGATTTTCATAAGACATTAATATTTTTATTAATCAAATTACATTAACAGTAAATAGATTTATAATGTTATAAAAAAGTCTATTTCAAATAAATAGTGTAAATAATGTACACAAAAATATGAAGTAGTACAACTGTTTTCAACATTGATAATATTCAGAAATGTTTCCTGAGCAGCAAATCAGCATATTAGAATGACACACACACACACACACACACACACACACACACACACATATATATATATATATATATATATATATAAATAACAATTATTTTAAACTGTAATAATATTTCACAATAGTAGACATTTAATGCATCGGAAAAATGACATAGTTCTGAGAACGTTTGCAGATGCCAGCTTGTTTCGATATTTTAACCTTGTCCCATTTTTTGCCATTTCTCAACAGCGTCTACATTTTTCTTTGTGCAAATATGACACCAAGTGGCTAACAGGCTTAGTTGCAGAATGAGCAAGTGCACTTTCTGTACCAGCTAGTAACCAAGACACTGGTATATTAAAAAAGCTTTTCCAACTGTTACTGCTTACATTATCAGTCATGAAAGACACTGGAGTGACAGTAGAGAGAGAGATGACAGATAAGCATAAATACAGAAGCAAATACAGTGTGTGTGTGTGTGTGTGTGTGTGTGTGTGTGTGTGTGTATTCCTAAACATCTAATGCTGTGAACCCCAGCTAGAACGGTTGGCTCCATTCCATGAGGCCATCACCAGCACAACCAGGAGACTTCTAGAAAAGAAGATCTAAGTCATTGGCCTCCTCTCATCTTTTGCTCTCTCTCTCTCTCTCTCTCTCTCTCTCTCTCTCTCTCTCTCTCTCTCTCTCTCTTAAGCCACCATGAAAAGGTAATCCTGTAGTTCACAGAGCTCTGCGCACTGAGAGGACCTCAGAGAAAGAGAGCTAGAAAT